>JAGGAR010008013.1:18294-65362 GCA_017657315.1 Termitomyces sp. K1Ag
TTAGGTCAAGTACAGCAGGAATTGCATCCCTCACGTGTGGAATTTGCGACGCTTGCCATCTATGCCGGACTGATTGTCGGCGCGACGGTGTGGGGTGTTATGGCGGATTTGATAGGAAGAAAGCTGTCTTTCAATGTTCGTCTTGTCATAATCCGAGTCGTTCTCACTCGAACTTCCTCAGATCACACTTTTTCTGGCTGGCTTATTTGGAATTGCAGCTGGTGGTGCCCCTAATTTCGTCGCTTTTGCGTCTCTGGAAGCATGCCTTGGTTTTGGGATCGGCGGCAAGTATGTCATTTGCTTTTTTTTCTTCTTAGTGATTTTGTCAAAATTTTCCCGTTTCTTTAGCGTACCTGTAGATGGTAAAGTACCTTTAGTGAGACTGACATTTTGATTGTTCATATTGACTTTACAGGTGCTCTTTACCTCGAACATATCCCTCAAAAGTACCAAGTCAGGAGGGTCAAATCTCTATACAACTGTAAATTGATATGAATTTCAACAGTGGACACTGACTCTTCTTTCTGCATGGTGGGCGTTTGGCCAATTCGTCGCATCGTTGATCGCATGGGGCTTTATTGGCAACTATTCCTGTGAAGCGACGGCTACAGTTTGCTTGAAGGACGACAACATGGGCTGGAGATATACATAGTATGTTTTACCGTTAGTCATCAAGAGTCCAGAATCACTGATCACAATACGAACTTTCACTTGCACAGCTACACCTTGTGAGTATACACCCGGCTTAGTATGTTGAAACTAAGCGGATGAGTGATACCGTCATCTAAGTGGCTGCATGACTCTCCTCATGTTTGTCATGCGCTTCGTCGTCTTCGATATGCAAGAGTCACCGAAATACCTCGTGGCAAAAGGCCGAGATCAAGAAGCCATTGCTGTAGGTTCTCCCCTCGGCAAATATCTTTGCTTTGCTGATGATCTTGAAAGGTGCTTGAACACATCGCAACGCGAAATGGCAAGACGATCAGCCTTACTTTGGAACAATTCTCCGCTATCGAGGGTGCTGCAGAGTGTCCTCCCAAGTCATTTTTCGAAGTAATTAAGGACGCATTCTCAACCATCTCTCTGTATGATAGTTTTTGAGATCGGCGCTGCCACTGACTTGGCTTGTCTTTGGTTACAGATCCCATGTAAGACCATTGTTCTCCGGCCGTAAACTCGCGATCAACAGCACGCTGATCATTCTCTGCTGGGGTGTGATTCACTCGATCTTGAATGCCAACGCATCAATTAATCGAGTCAATAGGAGTCATCGGACTTGCGTTTCCCCTCTTCAACGCTTTCCTGCCCCTCTACCTCAAGCAGCGCGTCACCAGTTCCCCAGATTCAGGAAGCATCGACACGACCTACCGCAACTACGTCATCATCTCCCTCGTCGGTGTCCCTGGATCTATTCTCGCCTCCTTGATCGTCGACTGGACCCATGGCTCGAACAGCATGTGGTCCCTTGGTGGCAGGAAGTTGACTATGACAGTGTCGACTGGGCTTACAGGGCTTTTTCTCTTCATCTTCACCACGAGTAAAACTGATAACGCCGTCCTCGGATGGTCTTGCGCGTCAAGTTTTACACAGTGAGTTCATCGTCGGTCAGAATCATGATGCGCGTTTGACTCTTATATAGAAATGCTGTAAGCCCAAGTTGACTTACTATAGTAGTTCGCCCATGACTTTGGCTCATCGTTTGATCAGATGTATGCTGTCCTCTATGCGTACACCCCGGAAGTTCGTACCTCACTTCGTACACCAATCTCCAAAAGATCGACATTTGATATCTAGGTCTTTCCTGCCCCTCACCGCGGCACAGGTGATGCGCTTGCGAGTAGTTTCAACAGAATCACGGGTATTCTCTCCCCCGTGATTAAAATTGCTACTACAACACCTGATGGAGCCGCTGTCCCTGGATCTTCACCCAATGGGTACGCCAGGGAATGTATTCGTCATATCCTTGGAAGTTAACTGTCATTCACACTCTAGCTCTATCTTCGTGGCTGCGACATTATTCATGATTGCTGCCGTGTTAATGGCATTCCTGCCTATTGAGGTGCATATCCACATTCATATCATTTTCTCTATACTGATGTGATTTAGACGGCGGGTAGGGCTGCGATGTAGATGGTTGAAATGTTTACTGATTACTCATTGACGAGCCTTATGACTTTTGATCGATGTGAGGGATAGCATAGCCCTTCGGAATGAATTGTTGTATCTATCTCAATCGTACGATAAGATAGAGGACTGTCTTTGAATACGCCCTCAATCATTTTGTAGTACATGCCGTATGTGGATAGTTTGAACTTGAAAACATGGATCACAATAGGTCTGTTCTGCAGATCACCTGTCATCCGATATCATCGAGGTTTGCTTTAAAGTCTGTTCATAATTTTTATTAACGCTTTGACGAATAAAACAAAAGTCTGCTCAATCTGGCATTCCTTCTAGCCGACTTGAACGACTGACCTCGTCATTAATTCATCTACTAGTGACGCGCTCTACCAACTGAGCTAAGAAGGATGTACCCTTTGCTCAATTTAAACTTTTAAGGATGCCCTGGAAAGATACCCAATTTATGTTGACTAGACAAATCATTCTAACGATATTACAGAATGACAGATGTTACATAGATCAATTACTTTAAAGCTTAAAACCTCCTGCAAGCCCCATAACATTCGTAGGATCAACGGACGCCTTCAACGCCTGTAGCGTCGGCACATTCGACCCATATAGTCCTTCCAACGGCGTATCATAAATCGCGTAATTGGGATATATCGCGACGTCTGAAACATCCTGACCCTCGGCTATCGCCACAGCCTTGATCTGTGCCGCACTCTGCTTTGCAGCTTCATGGAATTCATCATCGGAGAGGGAGAGGGCCCAGGCGAAGTAGATGTTGAATGGAGAGAGGCCTTTGTCCCGTGAGGGTGGGTAAGCAGAGGCAGCACCGTGTGAGAAGAGTGTAGGGAGGAAAGGCTCGGCAGCATAAGAGATGAACGTCCCGCTGAGTAGACTTAATCTTGATCCCCAGAACTGCGTGATACATTGTAAGCATGAAACGACGAAAAAGGTAAAGAAGACATACGATTGTCTCATTATAGATTGCATCGAGCATATTTGGGGTGTATTCAGTCAATGAAACACTCTGGAAAATAGCGCTTCGGACGGACTGGAGTTAGCTGATGGCAATATGAATGCTAAGTCGACATACCGCTGGCCAGCTGTGGCATTCGCGGGCACACCACTGACAAAAGACGAAAAATCGCGAGCAGATACATCGCTCGTCAAGTGAGGAATGGCGAGGAAGTCGTCGAAGATGCCGGCAGGTGGTTCAGGACCATCATAGAAGATCAGTTGTACAATTCCAGGCTAGAGATTATTAGTCTCAGCTACGACTGAATCGAAACCTAGACATGCATACCTGTCCAAGGAGGAAATTGTACGTAGTGATGATCGCAGCTTTCGGATCAGTTACCGTAGAAGAGAACTTGGCAGTTGCTGCCGTGACGCTAGGAATAGTATCGAATGTATAGGTAATGGTACCAGCCTACCAAGAGATCTCAGCGAATGCAATGAAGTGTGTGTAAAGCCCGAAGTTCTTACCCAGACTTGGCCTTGAGGGAACGTTTTAAGTGTGAAGCGAGTGACAATGCCCTACACACGTTGAAAACTGAAGTCATACTTATAGACGTTACTTACGAAGTTGTTCATTCCACCCTAGATAGGAGTGAATAAGAATCCGACAATAATCAACGAATAGAGGATTTACCTTCAGTCCGAAAAAGAGATCGGGATCCGACGACTCCGTTACATTAACGATGTCGCCATTAGGTTTGACGAGCTCAAATGCTACAACAGTGTCAATCGTCAGACCATACTGGTTCGTCAACCATGAATATCCTGGAAGGCATCAGCGTCGATATGAAATAGCCCAAAATGGCTTGCCGAACCTCCGCCAAGCGTGAAGCCGGCTACGCCAACGCCGGTGACGCGACCACCAACGACGGTGACGCCGTAAGGAGCGAGTGCAGCATACACATCGTCCCAAATGAGCCCGGCACCGATAACAGCAGTTTGTGTTTCAGCATCGTAAGTAACTTCGGAAAATGGCTTCATGCTGATGTGAACACCGTCGGTGGAGGAGAATCCGGGATTGGAAGCGTGTCCACCGCCCTTCACCTGAGATAGAATGTAAATGAGCTCAAACCCCGTGAATTGGCCGACTAACGTACCGCAAACGGTGTCTGCGTGGATCCAACTATTTGAAGCTAGCGCAAGATGGTTAGATAAGTTGACAATCAAACAACTTAAAAACGATATACGATTTTAGCCAGATCCTCCGCGGTCCCGGGTCTGACGCTACACTTTGCAAGCTGTGTGCTTGAACTCGCCCAATGTGAGATATCAGCATCATAACGACCTAGGAGATCGCCTGATGAAAGTGAACGATTAGCGCAGCTTAGTACTATGCTCAGAGAAGAAACTGTCTCAGGGCCCACCTGGATAGAAGACTGACGTTGCAGAGGAAGTTTCATCGTCGATCTGCACGCAGACAGGAAAAAATCTTGTGCTGAGATCTGGCTCGTGTTCTGTAGGATGAGCAAAGATATTGGTAGCTAGAGAAATTCCAGCCAGGAGATAATGAAGCAACATAGTCGGAAGAAACGAAATTCAAGGAGAAGGAAGTATTTTCTCCTGTATATGTACCGGACGATTAAATAATTGACAGGCACGGTCCTGGTATGGCGGGCAATTAGGGGCATGACATAAGGGGAATTCAGGATAAACGAATCCGTGGGTTCGGATTCAGTTGGGTCCTTTAGAAAGTGAATCGATTCAATGCCCGGACAATCGATCTTGAATTCCGCTAGAGTTTGATATCGCTTAGGACAGGATCGCAGGAAGCCCAATTTCCTCAATGCAACCTCCATCCTTGACGATTACTACGGAAACCAAGGGTGGTGTCACCTACTTCGTTGTGGCTTGACTCTCACTAGTCTCTGAGATCTGAGAGTGTATAAGACGCATCGTCAACCCGGAAAGGCAACATGGATGAAAATTTGTCCCACGAAATACGATATTCAGGGCCGCCCGAAGATTGCTCGACCTCGATTACTCATGAGAAAACAAAGACTTCTTCTGCGACGTGTGCGAATGCCACAGGCTCACCTGCATAAGTATTAAGCCAAGACAAGCCTCGTTGTTCCGAACGGATGAGAAAATTCGACGGACGACTTTAAATAACAGAATCCAACGGAGCTAGAAGCGCGAAAATCATCCTTGATTCTATGAAGGTCCGATAGCTCAATTTGGTGAGCTCCAGAGAAGACCGAAACAAATGCAACTCAGTAGCGCGACCGCCGCAGTGCTCGAGGAGGCGAGGTGTTGCACGCGATCATCGCGATCGTCGCGATCGACATCTATCTTCGGATGAAAGCCATTTGGAAATTGGGCCATATGTCGCCGCCATGATCCATCAAACCTCGAGGCACACAAGGGCACACAGCTTTTGGACACTCGACCATCGGATGATCGGGGGTGAACTACATACAAAGCACTTCCACGCCACGAAACGCCTTGAGACCCGGGCCGAGCCGCCACCTGCACAAGAAAATTTTAAGGTTTTAAATTTACATAACCATCGTTAACCTTGATACTTGGTTGATACTACATAAGTATGCCTGTGATATCAGCCCCTGCGAGTAAGGGTATACAGGGTGTCTCTATGAAGGCGCTGCAGTGGTTTGAGGCATTCAGGCCCTCCATCGACCAGGACCGCTTGATGAGCGATGGGCGCAGATCATCTGTTACCATCGACAGACCCACTACCCATGCCCCGCACTCGTGCCCGCGATAGCACGAGTGTATCTATGAAGGCGCGGCAATTGTGTGGAGCGCTGATGCCATCCATGACCGAGAATGCCTGACTAGCGATGGGTACAGACTCTTCATCACACGCCTCCCATCTACATAAGCGCGTCCTCGTGCATTTCTGTGGCACCAGCACCTGCGAGTAAGGCACCGATCCTCTGCTAACAGATCCTCTAGAATCCACATATCGAACACGAACACCGGCATAGATTCTCTTCACGGTGAGCGAGGACCGGCATAAACTTAGATCTACTACATATCCTCCTTGCACTCACTCGTCGCCACACAAATTTGCCCATTGGGACGTTTAGGACAATGTTTTGTCGAGCCGCTTCGATCAACTGTTCTATACTACATGGTAAGTACGGTTATTTCGACTTGGTACCGATTCTCATGGTCAGTACAGCGGACGTATCCGAAAATCTGATGCAATATCATGATGCTCCGATGTTGCCAAGTACGTAAATGCTATAGCACTATGCTATATACGCCAAATCGCTGTTGCTGTCTCTTTCTTTCTATCATCATCGCTTCAACGCTACATTGAGACAGCTCTTATGAGTAAATACTTATCACCAGTAAGTCATGTCTACATGCTGCCAGGATGATTGAGTTCCTGTACCTCCTGTAGCTTGCAAAGGCGGGGCTGATGCTTCGGGGGCCGTGTTCTTCACGGACATCATCTCGAGAGCCTACAAAACGAGCCTTATTAATTGCAATAAATTATCCCAATCTCCCAGAACGATATCGTCTCAAAGGCCCGCAACGGGAAGTGGAGGAGTTTAGGGATCTGTTAATTAGTCAATTCCTCCTCGGTACCCATCAGCGATATCCACTCATCCTAACATTGTCTCGTTACTCCAGATCAGTACCAATACCCACCAGAGTCGATCACTATCCTCACGGATAAAGAAGGGACGCCGGAATCCCACTATCCATCTAAGGCGAACATCGTATGTCCCAAAGTCTCTGTTCTCTTTTTTGAACTCGCTGACCTTTTCTTGATGAAATCAAAGTTAAAGTATCTCCAGACTTTCTATGATGGCCAGGAGCCAGGTGACCATTACCTCTTTTACTGTGAGCTTGTCTATTATTTCACTTGTTCCGCTTTAGTAACGCCGGGTACTATGGAATTCAACAGTCGCTGGTCATTCTTTCCAGCACGAAACGAAGGATAAGAAAGAAGAGGATGACATGGATGAGTGTACGTCTCGAAACCAGACCTTATGCGACTTTGGTCTCACAGAATCCGATGGACAGTTCTCTTGCCCAGCGTTGATCCAAAATCCGAGACCTTTAAGAAATTCAATGAAGCGTCAGAGCAAGGAAAGACTCTTTCTGAGATCACTCGCCAAAGCATGGATGTCATTGACAAAGATGCCGGTATAATCGATGATGTACGTTTACTTACACCTCAGTTAATTCCTTGAGCTCTCAATTTGAACCCGTCATCTTTCAGGTCCTTGAGGATTATCTAGTCAAGCGTTTGAGTTGCATGAGTCGCTTAACTGTGAGTGGTTGTCGTGTGGTCTGCGTTTTGTCAACAATAACGACGAGGTCCTTAAGGCCATCTTCGACACTTGTCATTCAAATACGCTACTAGGTGAGTCGCTTTCTCTGGGATCACGTCGCGTGCCAATACTCTGCCAGATTTGCCTCATCATCGATGCAACCGAGTCTACAATTGGAAAAGCCGTGGTAAGTCGCGACATTCTACCCTGTGACCCTCTACTATAAGATGTACTAACCTAATCGGCATGCTCCAGTGCGGAGGGCAACACGTCGCTGCGAGTTTCTCTTTGCCTTATAATCGTCCTGGATACTCATATTCCTTGATTAGGTTTCGAAATGTGCGCTGAAATTCAAATACAAGAGTACTTCGAATACATTACGCGCGAGCTACTCAAGAAAACGATGCACCCCACCGATCAGACATGGTTTTGTGATGGATTCCGGTTTAAATGTTGCCGTAGGAAGGACGTTGAGAATAACATCGTGAGCTTCCTACCTCTTCAGTCTGAACGAGCCTATGCAACAAGAAATCCTATAAGTTATGCCTGTCGGCTTGCAAAGATTCTCAAGAAGTCTTGGAGCACAGTCTAGTCCCATCCATGACTATTGTCAGTCTCCCTTTGTGAACCCCGTAACTTAGAAATGCTTATCAAATTATCACAGACATTAATCAAGTTGTTAAGTGAGCTCCTTGTCGTACTTTGAACTTGCGCGCCTAGGCTAACTTCTTGTTAGGGGAGAACCCCCGTCCTACCCTTAAGAAAATGATGCAGGTTCTGAGGTAAGTCAAACGAAAGTTCTTTTGAAATGAATCGTGATATTTACCAGATACTTAATCTAGTGTCCCCAAGAAGGGCCTGGAGCTGGGGAAGAAGAAAAGGGCAGTGCCACAGGTAAGCACCAGCGGCCTTTACTTGCGTACCGCATAGATTGATTCACTTACATGGCGATAACAGCTATCAAGCCTTTACCCGGCGGTACGGCTTTTCGTCGAAGGCTTAGACGCGGACTAATCTTTTCACTCAGATAATGGACTCTGTCTTCACTCTCTGAATTCTTTTATTGCCTATTTTATTGCATTTCCTGCCCCAAGTTCACTATGTTCGCTTTCTTATTCGTTATTATCATTGTCTTCTAAGTATATGCCTCTGATTTTTTCTTTGTCCCTCGCTTTGAATATTGCTTTGCTTATGTGTTGATTTATCTTCACTGACAACTGTTGCCCCCCATGTTTATCCTTTCGTATCTATATCCACTCGTGCATTTTACAATCTTTCCACTTTCCCTATACCCACACAACTTATGCTGTATTGGTAATACCCCATGTCCCAAAATACCCATGATACCATAGTATATCCCATCTTATGATATGGTTATGATAGAAATAGCGCTTCGTCCGTATCCAAAAGGCACAAAAAGTGTTGACTTACAACGAAATCATGATAGCCGTGAGCAATGATTGAGGTGAAGATCATTGGTCAGAGGTGGTGCGCTGATTCACTACCTGGATGTTTGCATGGGAGAGTCGATATATCATATCAGTCATGGTCGTGGTCGTGGTCGTCTCTGAAGGCAAAACACCAAACATTGAAAGTTCTAATCTCCCTCTCGACCCGATCCACCATCCACTATCACTCGCATCGAAGGACCAGCCGCCTCTCCTACTCCTTGTCCAAAGATTGCTCTCAAACCCATCTCCCTGACGTACGACCGATTACGACACTCTCAGCCGAGGAAAGGGCGGTCTGAAGAGCAGTGAGGAGTGCGATCACGGGTGACGTGTCATCGAGTGGTTGATGGGGACGTGGAATGAGGTCGACCTCGAATCTCGATACTGAGGTGCAGGAGATCGACGGAAAGTATCACGGCTCGTGTGTATTCTCGTGCGACGTATTCTGCAAGATTCCCTGCCTGCCATTCCCTATCAAATGATAGACTTCTCTCCCCATGATCATCGATGTCCCTGTATAACGAGATCCAACCCACAGCTAGAGGATCCGCATTGGCAGAAGGAATTGGCCGAGGCGAGGGGTACAAGGCAAATGGTTGATTCGTGGCCATAGGCACGATCGAAATGATAGACCGGTGTTGCATGTCCACAAGAAAATGTGGCGAGGAAACGAGACAAGCTGGGGTAAGGGTAGTAGAATCTCGGTAAGCAGAGTATAGCATCTGGCGATACGTGGTGAGTCGATGCGACGTCACGTCTCGGTTGAAAATTTGAAGAGAAAGAACGCTTGCAATAAGCCGGGGTGGTCCTTGCAGCCGAATAAAGAAATTTTTTTTTCCAGAGAGTCAGGAGACCTACAATGAACTCGGGTGAGGACAAAAAGGCGAGACGAACAGTCATGAAAGGTACCATTGTATGCTCAGTGACCCAAACTGCGGGCGAAAGACGAGGGTCAGCACCGAGACGCCGCGCGAGGGTTACAATGGATTGATGTTGGAGTGTCCGTGGCTGATTTTGGCAGTCAGAAGGGTCATAGCGGGACATGCGAACTCATGTCCTGTGAATTCAGTTGAATCGTCCTCAAGAATCGCAAGTTTCAAAGCGATGCACAATTCTGTGAAAAAAGAAATAAGATGAACACATGGTTCCAATGAAACGAGCTTGAGGACGCGCCACTGTAACCATCTTAGCACGCTTCTAACACGCTGCGGCCATCCTTGCAGTCCAAGAAAGGGGCCCATAGTTCCGGACTCTACATCCAAAGCAGGTCAGGGCAGGATCGAAGACGGAACGGAAAAGACAAACGGCGACGAAAGGTATCGAGGAACGAGATGGTCAAAAGTACCGTGACCGTTCTAAGTAGCCGTGCGGCGGAGGTATGTCTTGTTTTGGCCTGTGCGTGTCTTACTTACATACATTCATGTCCCAAATGACTACTCCTGCTCAAAAACGCTCTCTGTCGCCCGAGTCCCAGAATGACGCGCCTCTACTCGAACCTCCCAGAAAGAAACAGAAATTGCAGATGTCCGATAAGCTACACCAGAAGGGTGACAGACTCATGGAAAAGGGTGGTCTTCTATCTTTGAATGACATGACCACCCGCAATATAGTTGACGTGGTTTGGAAAACGGTTGGAGTTGCAACAGATTTCCTGTGTCTGCCAGAGAACTTTAAGGATGTGTTTACTGATTTGGACAAAGACGATTATCTGAACGACCTCGAGCTGCGAAGCCTAATCAACCAATGTATCAAAACCAAGAGTTGGAAAGCTTGCCGCGAACATGGTATGCCTATTCTGTCCTATATCGATCTTTTAGCCTTATATGTTCCTAGGTTTAAATTACTTGAACTTTTGCCCAGATTCCTCTGTCAGTACTTTTGTGGACTTCCTTGAAAATTCAAGCGGGGGACAAGGTACGTATCTTAAATAAGGTAACAAACATCGTCTGAGATCTACTTGTATCGCCAAGCAACGGAGCTTTCTTGGAAGTATACATTCCTTGGGGAAGCATCTGAGGTCTTAAAAGACACTATTCTGTTCTATGCGGAGTCCACTTCACCCATAGATCATAACTATGCCCAAATTATCACTGCGTGACATAGGCACCATTGTTGAAGGCTTCTGAAGATTTGACCGAATACGCAAAAAACAATGGATATGGAGCTGTTGTGCTCGCATTTGATGAAGTTCATGGGTTGTTCACCGTGCTCCGAGATAAGCCACACGAAACTGTCTTCCATCGCCTTCGAAATCTGTTGTTTGTACTCAGAACCAATCGAAGACTGGTGTCGCTGTTTCTTTCTACAGCTGGCGAGGTGCAAAAGTTTCTTTCCACGGCTGACGAGATGCAGAATTCTGCCATGTCTGACCCCCTGGATCCTTCTTCGCGCAGTCAAAAGAAAACCTATATGCTTATACCTCCTTTTACATCGCTCGGTTTTGACCAACTAGCAGTTGGTTTAGTGAAATCAAACCAACACTTCCTTAAGGACATGGTGAGTGATGAATGGATGTGCCAATTGGGCTGGCCACTGTACGTCCTAGAATTATCCCCCTTCTGACCTTTTTTGACATGATGCATAGCTTTGGAACGAGATACAACGAAGGATCTTATTGGGACCGTGCAGACATCGTGAAATTTGCTGCCCAGAAGCTTCTGGGTGGCAAAACAGTCACTTACAATAAGGACTTAGACAATTCAGCCATGATCGGTGAGTTTTCCAGTCAGTTTTGCGTTTCAAGAGAGTATACTGATTTTTCTTTGAAAGCGGTCTTGGCCACTCGTCTAGCGCTACAATTCGATCGTACGACGTTAGCATCACGAAACCTTGAAGCCGAGCAGGTAGAACATCACATGCGGTTGTGTCTCGCAAGGAAAGATGCCAATGATGTGGTCACCGTCTCACCCTCGGAACCCATTCTGGAGGGTGCCTATGACATCGTATCCATAAAAGAATAACATCAGGCCGACCTTCTGAAAACGGTGCTATCAGACCCTCGTCTCGGCAAGGGCGATCACGGCGAGACAGTAGCCCTACTGCTGTTCATACTGGCACGCGATGCAGCAGTGAAGAACACGATTGACAGAAATGTCAAGTTAACCGACTTGCTGCAGACTTTGTTGCGGTTGGACACTCAAGACCCCGCAGACGCAAAAAATAACGGAGACGATGAAGACAGTGAAGACGATGAAGACGACGATACGAAGGAGCCTCTTATCAGCTGTAAAAATCGCTTCCAGAATGTTCTTGACGCATACCCGACCCGTGTGCGTAACAACGACAAGGATAACATTCCGCTTCAAGAGTGCTTTGAGTATGCAGAAGTGCATTATAACCACTTCATCAGGATCGACAAAGCCTCTGCCATGAATCGCAACTTACCTGCAATTTTGTGCCCCATAAATCATGTGGAAATGGATGTGCTCATCCCGTTTGTCATCGATGCTCGAGAACCTGTTGGCCCGGACAACGTGTCTGTTATTCTTTGCCAAGTTCAAAACTCCTCCCGGTATGCCACAAAGTCAAAAGATATCTTTTTGCCGGAATGAACCCCTTTAAACTCGGTGTCTTCAACCCTCCGGACCGGACAAGCAGGCCCCCGTTCCTGTCATAAGGATGATTATGGCTCTGGGGTCTCCCCACCCAGGTATTGCCATAGTGCCTCCAGAACCGCGCAACCCTGAACGAAAAGCTACGCGCGCGCGTGAGACCTACAAATATACCACATACGACATCTGGTGTGCTCGAGCTTGTTCTTCGACTTTCAAAGTTATTCGATCGAAAGAAGATACCATTTACGAGGATCTGCTACTTGCAGACAAGTCATTCCCTGACAGCTACTTGTCCAACCGTGGATCTGCAGAATTACAAAGAACGGAAAAAAACTTCACAGTTTTTCTGGGCAAGCAATTCAGGTTGAAAACCTCAATAGATCGATGAATCCGGCAGTTAATGGAGACAAGCCGGACCATTATCATTTTGCTGCAGGATTAAAGAGGTGGGAGGAACTCCAATAATGGGTGGACAGATCTTACGATCCGAAGAGAGGCCGATAAGAAGGTTCACAGATCAATCAAGGCCGGTAGAAGGACATTTGAAGGTGTACGTCACGTAGTTTCGATTGCTAAGGTAGCAAGTTTGTATGTCAATTTCGCGATTCCAACGAAGTTTAAAATGAAATTGTGCTTGGTATCTCTGTATTATATGACTCTAATTCTAGTTACTTTAACCAAGTCCCAGTCGCGAAGTCCGGACCCACTCACACTCCAGTCACCCTTTGAACAGTTTCGTTCGACGTTCATCCTGCTCTGCCTACTATCTTGTCGCATTCAATCAAAGATGGCTAGATGCACAGCTACGAGATATGCGGTTGGGAATGAGACTCAGAGATCATTGATATGTGACTATCTGTGGTTTCCTGCGGATCAAAAGACACGAAGGAAAGTTGACCAGAAGGTTGCGCGGCGTCTTTCATCAGGACAAGGGTGGGTTGCTCACCCATGGACATAATAAATGTGTCCACGACAGAGCGCTTTTCGTTGATAAAGACAACGACCATTGATGGGTACATCGCCTTAAGAAAGTTAGACTGTCTCCTCAGGCTATTCCATACTACTCACCGTGAAAGCAAAATAAACAGGAAAGACGATCGACGTAGCCACGCTATAGCGATTTTGTAAGTATGTAACAAAGAGGTTCACAAGCTGTTGATGGATGAGGGGACTGTGTGATTGTTGTGTCAAATCATACCTGAAGTACACAGTATAAGACACCAGACTCCACAAGTAAAACCAAAATTCGGTCCACCGATGAATCGAGGGCTTTAAATTGTTTACGATATGACCTGTTCACGGTTGGTCGGAGCTATGAATATCAAATTATCTTATGTTTGGACGTACCATAGCTTGAGCCATATGCATAAAGTAGCTACAGCATTCGTCACCGTGGAGAATGGAAGGAAGAGCATCAAAGAACTAGGGTCGAGTCCTGGCCGGTCATTGCTGGATCCGAGGGCAGAGGAGACTGCCGCCTGGTAATCGAAAACCACAAAGCTGAATATGGAAATTACTATCCGACTCAAAACCATCAATAAATTGAAGAATACTTAGGGTTGGTTGGGATTACCTGTCGTTCCAAGGAAGATACTAAGAAGAATTCCAGGTGTCCATCTCATCTCGGAGCATAAGGCCACGGCTCTCCAAACGACAATTGCATCGCTGATTAAAGGCTGAAGACATGGTTACGAAATCGTGAATTCGGAAGGAAACACGTACTTACCACTAACTGCATTGATATTTCCTGAAATATCACTATAGCTAAAAGTGAATGCTCTTCTGAAGGCTCCGAGTCAGGGTTTGTCCGACCCAGTGTCAATAGAACCATTGCAAAGATAATCCCGAAAGTGAGTATAAGCAAGAACATATTCGTGGCACAGACACCGAGCACTATTTGGCTTGAGCGCATACTGAGTCCGCGCCGTCTGTAGAAAATGAATGAGACCTTGATTCACTTTGATGTGCTCAATGCCATACCTCAGTTTCCAAGTTGCGCGAAGGAATAATGGCAGTGAAATCCCTAGAGAAAATAGCATCATCAACATGACAATAGAAAGATGGCAGTTTCGAACCACATAGAAGGGACAATATTGTCAGCTTTACAACACCGATTTTAATTTCATGAATGTTGAGCAGCTGTTCCGTGGACATCATATCGAGGGAGATGGATGGCAGAAGACTCTGAGGGTCCCTGTTCTAAGTATACGTTTATAGGGCATAAGTGTGAGTAAATTACTACCCCCGTAAATCATTATGGCGATGCTTCTAGTGATGTCACTGGTGATTCACATCACGATACCAAGCAACATCAGAGCAGATCGTAGCTCGAGGAGTCTACCAAGATAGAATGCCAGATGCAAGTCGCATCAGGTTGCATCACAGTAGCATCGCCGCAGCGTCTGGCAGTGAACGTTCGAACCGAAGGACTCTTAACAAGGAAAGTGATCAGTGACCACCAAGTAACCAAGTGTAGTATTTTTGTGCATTCAAATACGTGCGGAAAAGTCATACAAAGACAAATTCTTTGAGAGCCTATAAGAGGTCAGTATTCAGCATTCAGGTTGGACGAGTCACATACTCTAGTAGCCTTCGATTGCAGCCTCCATGCGACAATGCAGCACCTGAGAAAGCACTATATGTTCTGCACGCCATTTATTTTACATGGCAAAAAAAACATCCTGTCAGATTTCATACGTCTCCCGTATCGCAACTGAGGTAAATATTAGTGCGCTAATTAGCACCCATGTCCATTCGTCCCGCAGAACACACATACCTACTAGCAAAGGCGAAAGAAAATACACGTCGACAGCCTCAGGATCCGATCGTGACCCTTTGAGGCCCCTCCGTCTCCATACACAAACTCAAGCCTCTAAGCAAGATGAAACGGGCACAGCCAGGCGATTCCTCGCTGACGTAACTACCTGCTATCCAGACCCAGATGCCATCGCGTGGTCGGAATGTCGGTGTCGGGCAGCTGAGCTGGGTCAGTCAGCTTGTTTTCCGTCGGTACTTAACTTTGACAGAACAATTCAACACATTGCGGTGCATCTTGTAGTAGCATAAATGATCACGATTTCCAACTTGAATGTGTTGTACTTAGCGGTTCACATCGCGCTGGAGGCCAAAGTCGTTGCATTGATATTATGGCAACCCTAGGGCCTAGTAGACTAGGAAACAAGTGGACTGTAACCGGTTAACCACTGGTCACACTTAGTCACACTTCGTTCATCCTGCTCTACCGACGGCTCCTAACTTGGAGTTATCTCTAGCTTAAAATCTCAGCGTATACCATCATGGGATGGTTTGGTTGGAGCTCAAAACCGAAAGAACTTGATGCAACTTCGCGTCAAGACCGACAGCAATGCTGGGAGGCCAGAGATGCATACTTTACTTGCTTAGATCGTGAAGGCGTTGTCAAAGCGGGCGAAGAAGGTAAAGCATGCTCCTCAGAGAGCCGGAATTACCAAGAAAACTGTGCAAAGAGCTGGGTAAGGTTATTGTTTTCCCAATGATTGATGTGCCGCCTGATTTTGCACAGATTGAATATTTTAATCAACGGAGAGTGATAGCAGAAGCGCAGAAGGACAGACTCGCACAGGCTAACACGCAGGCTCAGAGCGCTAGGCGGTAGCGTTGTAAATAGGTGCGTCTCATTGTAGGTTGGCTGAGATACTGACGCCTGATGGTGTTCCATAGGGTTCAAGTATGTTTCTCTGGGTCACGAATGTATGACACGCACCTACTCGGGACCGCTGCAAATACTCTCGGGTCTTGCAAGTTGTCTTTTACCTCGCCGCAACTAAGGGGTGATAGATGTTTCATGTTAACTTTTACGTCCGTCATCTTTGGCATCCTCACATCAATATTCGCAGCGCACAGCACCTACAGACGTAAAAAGCTGTTGCGTTTTAACAATTCATCTGTTCGTTAGAGCGGGACAAGCTTCACTTTGTACGAATGACAGTTGCGATCTGATTTCTGCTCAACAATAAGTCCTCTCATCTCACATGCTGCAATTACCCAAACATAACACTCGGACCCCCTCAAAGCAACGCATGCTGCAATTACCCAAACATAACACTCGGACCCCCTCAAAGCAACGCCCGCAGTATCTATATAATATTTATGTCAATTCCAAGGAAAGCTGTTGAAAACGTATTCAATGAAAAGCAAGGAGTTGTCAGTTGGTGTCATCTGTCCATCAGAGTGATTTGTGCCTCTCAGCACTCACTGGTCGATACTTTTGTAAGCTCCCGAAAAAACAATCAGCTGTTTCAGAGATGATCATGATTCATGGCCCCATTGTAGATGTGTTCGAGGTGCTTCTCTGATTGATGCCCCGTTTCTTTCGTTCAAGGCAGTTCGTAACCTGCGATATTCCATTATCGTTTGATCCTATGGGACTTCAGCATTACGGATACAAGCTGCTTTTCGCAGCTTCTTCTCACACAGCCCTTCTCACACAGTCCCATTTGGCTCCTGTTCGTATCTTACCCCTGAAAGTTGGCCATTACCGCCCAGCCTTCAAGTGGGATGAAAACACTCGTGATCATCTCCACCTTGCCACGGATTGATCAGATTATTGTAACCGGGTAGTGGCCGCGGATGGATCACTTATAAGCAAACTCACATATGAGAGATCTCTAGCTTAGCTCCCTGGCACTCCTCAGATGTTACCTACGAAGAGCGGCAGGTCTTATTCTGATTTCTTCGCCTCAGGTTTTCGTGCCATGACTCGATCTTCACGTCGTAGTTTCGCCATGCCCCCACCATCTCCTACGGAGAATGACCCCCCTTCCCAGCCTACCTCTACGCCCAAATCATCACGCCGTCATAGCAAACTCATTGAGTTTGCAAAACGCCATTCACGCCCGACTTCCATGATCTTATCGCCCTCCACGTCTTCTCAAACGGTTTCCTCGTCATTGTCTACCCCATCTCGTGAACGTCACAAGCGACGTTCGTCGATAATAAGCTTCTCAAACCGGCTTTTCGATCGCAAGGGTCCTACAATTCTAGATAATTCTCTCTCCTTCAGCAGCTCCCCATCTAAAAATACACGTGAGTTGCTCAATTCCACGGAGACACTGGAGGTTTGGATTACTGCCGGTGGCCCATATACGCCAAAGAGGTAGATGCACCATGTCCCAATCATTCACTCGCTGATCGATATCTGACTACATTAGCTACGAGGATTCAATCGTGTTTCAATCAATTGATCCTTTCGCCTCATCACCCGATTCGAAGTCTTTTTTCTCTGATTGGACTGAGAGTCCTGCGTCCTCGACCCGGTCGTCGAAGGGGCAGCGTGAATCCTTCCTTTCGCTTTCGGGATCGTCCTCTGACCGATCCTTCTTGCATCTCCCGAATATACGCCGTCGTGAGCGCCCTACCTCCGTGCAGACGGCGCCCCTTCCAGTCACATCCCGCCGCTCATCCTATATCGCTTTCCCTCCTAGTCGAGACTCGTGGATACTTGGGGAGAAAGTAGTGGAAGAAGAGGACATGAACTTGTGGCAAGGTCCTGAACACGTCGAGGACATCGTCGAGGAACAGTCAGGGTTGGATCCCGCCAAAAATATCGACTGGCGGCAGTTCCATCTGGACGTCCTGGCGCATGAGGCTTAACTAGATGTATGTTTCCCATTCACTTCAAAAAGTTGATTTTACTAGTATTACTTGAATATTCGTTGTACATATACTACTACAGAGATCCTTGTAATTGTAACTGTTTGCTGTACTCGTAGTACTTTGTGTAACATCCATGATAATCCATATATACACTTTACCACTGGCTTGCTGGTACAAGCCAACATCATACCTATTGTGCGGATACTGAGAGTGATTAAAGTGGGGAGTTTGTTCATGGATCATAATCTACAATCATTGCTAGATATACAACACAACAAGATAAGATACATCAGGTATATAAACATGGATCAGCAGATCACTGTGAACGAAGTCTGAGTGCCAGGTAAAGACTAAGTATCCGAAGAATCAATAATCTATTGTGATTGAAAGGAGAGCCACCCACGTTATGCGGAAGATGAGGAAGATCGAAACAAGGATCGCTCCCCATTTTCCGTATGAAATCGTTCCAATCTCAAGATAGGATAGTACATCTTCTCCAGACACCGTGCAAGATCCAGGGGTCGACGAGGGATATGCACATGTACAAGAGCCGTTTAGCTGTGTCTGACACTGGAAGACTAGTCCACGAAGATCCGACTGAAAGACCACGAGATTAATCATTATTCGACAGACTGTCCGAAGCCATCATTCAACATACGTTTGTAATGAGTTCGAATGCGTATTTCTGATAGTCCATGAAATGGAACGAAAAGTACCAGAATCTAGGAAGCGATCGGGCTTTGATGCTGTAAAAAGTCAATGCAGGCTGAGGCAAGATAACACAAAAAAAGTACGAACAAGTAGCCCCCAACGCTCATCCAAAATCCATTGATGCTAAAGAATATCAATGGCGATGCACTGAAACGAGACAGGGAAATCTCACAAAGCAGAGATTGCCAAAGCGGCCACGAAGACGGGGAGGATTGAGGCAACCACAAGGACTTGGCTTTCAGCAACGAGGATGGCCAAGAAGAGGAAAGCTAGGAAACGGAAGAAAGCTACGGCTCCTGAGTGTAGGCCCTGAAGTAAAATGAAGTCAACGGTCCCCTGTGCTGTGAAATAAGAGGAGATAAACGTACGATTGCCCAGTAGCAGATGAGGGTGAAAAGCACAGTACAACCAAAAAGGAAAGGGATGTTGACCAACGTATTCGCGATCACAAAAGGAAGCGCGCCATATAATCCATTTTTACTTTCTCTATAATACACTGATCTTTCCTCGAGGACTAATCAAATCAATCGATCGACTGGACCTTGAGATAGAACAGTCATAGACGTACAACTAGGGATCCCAGCAACAGACATCTAATGATTGCGTTATGTGTATTAGATATGAATTCAAGACACTTTTGGACTCACAAATGCTAAAAAAGCTACGCTGTAGAAGTGTACAGATAACCTATCGTTGATGGTCGAGTCCTTGCGACCAAGGCGAATCCATATTGTGCTGTAACGGGTTAATCAAAGTCTCAATAGATTATTAGACCCCGCTTACGCGAGCATTAGGCCCATACCTGCTACTGAGTGAGCATAGGAAAGGCAAGAGGTCATACAAACATACCTCCGTACATGCCGGCCCGGACACCGTAGGCTAGAAGGTTTCGGGAGTAATTCTTCATCGTCCTTTCTGCGAGAACAACGGTATTCCAATAGAGCGTCCCGAAGGCTCCAGCTTTGCCGTATTCTGCGGTGATGTGTTCCTGGCTTTGAACATCCTCCTGAGAACTGACTGACTGGGTTGTTACTTTGACAGTGGAAAGATAATATTCGCGGAGGTCATTTGCACCAACAACTTTTGATTCAGTTATCGAAAAGTCATTGTTCAGGAAATTCATGGCGTGCTCGACAGGAGCATGCTAATATCATCAACAAAGGAAATCAAAGGGGTGAAATAACTTACAAATCTTTCGACCGGTCGACCCCACCGCTCAAAAAATCTTTCAAGGTCCCCGACAGGACCCGAGTAGCATGTCTTGCCCTCCGCAAGGAGCAGAAGGTTGGTGAACTGGGCGAGCGTTTCAAGGGATGGTTGATGTATGGTTGCGACCACAATTATACCCTCTGCGATAGCTAATGTTCTGATGGCAGACATCACCTCTCTTGCTGAAGTACTATCGAGCTTTGATAACCATCAGCCGGGCTCTACAGCAAAGAGCGAAGAATTCACCCCGGACGTAACCTCGTCTAGGAATAGAATGCGCCTAATTTAAGCGTATATATCCGTTGACGTTACTTGAACAGGGATCGAAGCTTACGGATATGTCACCATGGCGCAAGCAGCCGTAACACGACGCTTCTGTCCTATTTTTCAAGGTGACGTGAGCAGAAAGCCGAGAAGAGATAGACGAAAAAAAGACTTTACCGCCGGAAATTCCTCTTGAGATAGGTGTCCCGATTTGTTGCTCTGCACAAGATTGAAGGCCGAGCGCGGCAATTACACGACTGACTCGCTCAGCGACCTCTCTACGCGACAGCAATGGAAGACTGAGTCGAGCATTGAAAAAACATGAGTTTCAAGTTGCATCAAGTTCGCATAGACTTACTGCAAACGGAGCGCGTAGGTTATGGATTCCCGGACAGTCAAGACACCAAGGAGTGCGTCTTCTTGCTCGACAAAATTCGATATGTGATGCATGGTATGAGCATCGATCCGACGATGATTCAGTCGTACCTATCCGTGTAAGTTGTGAGGAACGGGACCCAGAGAGATGTTTAACTTTGGCACACCGCCGGCGCTGCACTCGCAAAGGATTCGCCGGTAGCATACTTCCGGAACGCCATCACATCAAGGAGTGTGCTCTTCCCTTGGTGTAACACCTGTCAGCCTTCACTTGTTTGAACCTACAGAGCTGACAACTCGCCTGCACCAGACGGACCCTAGAAAAGTAGAGTTATCGTAAAACTCTTGGTTGAGGTTATGGGTATTCACCATGATTGCCAGGAGCTCTCCTGCTTTGATTTCCACGGAAACATCGTCGAGTAGTTTCCTCGGTGCGCAACCTTTGGCTTTGACTTCGTAACTCAGGTGCGAAAAGGAGAGAACAGAGTTCGCCATGTGTGCACGGGCGTCTGGGAGAAAGAAGCGAGCAAGATCAGGAGACTTTAAAAGTAAACTGACCAGGCTGCTTATAAGAGCAATTAGATCAACATATTGATGGGCTATTCTAAGGGGAAGCGCCGAATGGAAACTAGCGAATGTTTGATCGGGTTAGGCATGCTCAAGTTCCGTCGGCCTGTACATGATAGCCGTTTTTGAACATAGAGTATCAATTGAATGCGCTCTAATACGTTACGTACCTTCCATTTGGCGTTTGTGGCGAGGCCAAAAACAAATGAATAACCTAGGTCCACAGTGGGTGAAATGGTGATCAGGAGAGATCAGGAGAGTCATAGCCGTTCCGCAGAACTGGCGTCACTCTCCCGCTGCTCCAGTTAATCGATCGACCGAGCTCCACCTGCTCCCGGATCAGCATATTAAATATGTGAAAGGCACAACCCCCTTTGAAATTGACAATTCACCTTTACCTTAATTCGTATGTTGTGCTACGACGCGTTCAATGGACGTGTAAAGTTGCGTAAACCTATAGGCGTTTCTGTACCTCCAGTAGGGAAGGCCCCTCCGCAACAGCGCCGAGTCGTTGTTCAATATACCCTTCTGCCGTCTAACGAGGAAAGACATTTCTCATTGCTTCAGTGTATAGTCATTGATAGGAAATCAGGCACCACTTTATAACATGTTTAGTTAGCACGATAGTTCGGAGGCCGCGTGCGATACGAAGGGCAGTGTACGGAGACTTCCTTGACACCAGACTTGGAAACATATCTGCTAACAGTTTTGTTGGGTCAGGCAGGCTAAAGGATTAAGACATGACTTGTCCCAGTCTATAACCAGTGAAACAGAAGGAGAACCAGCTGATCGACGCGTCCGAGTGGTTGTCGCTTGAGGCTTGAGGCTCGCAGGTAGCAGGAAAGCCGAATTTTCATTTTGACACATCCTCCGATCTAAAGTCGTCGAAACCAATAAAACTGATTCATGATGGATTGAGGATTGAATATTGAGGATTGACTTCGTGTTACACAAGGCCAGATACATGTGCTTGTAGATCGTGTCGAGACGAAGTCCAAAAACAAAGAAATAATGATAAATCGTAAGTTCATAATGGAGACACTAAGGTCAAAGAGATGTGGGATACGTACGGGAGCCGAGACATGCAAAATGGTCAGAATTATGAAGAGAAGTTGAAAGGATCGTAAGCTATCGTAAGTCATGATGCTGTATAAGGTGCAATTTCAGGCAGCCTGTCCTTGGTATTTCTTGATCAGATCACGAAGCCTAGCCTGGCCGAATGCCATTTCTCCTCCTGCAGTTCCAGATTTGGAAGATGACATGGGAATCTTTGCGGGAGTTTGCCCAGGAATTCGTCCACCAGAATCTGGTCGCGCTTCGCTGGGCAGCTTGCCTGTAGGAGCTTGAGGCTTAGCAGAAGTCGGACGTGCGAGGGAGGCTGTAGAAGAAAGCGTAGGAGTTGCATGCGAAGATGAGAGAATGGCAGGTACAGAGGTCGACTTGATGATAGGCTGCGGGCGCTTGCCTGCAAAATCCACTGGTTTAGGTTCAGCGTTGGGTGGGAGAGTGGCAGTCAGATGCGACTTGACGTATGTTTGTGCCGGGAGCTTCGATGTCACAGAGGAAGAGGTGGAGCTGGGTTTCGCCGAGATATCTTTTGCTACAGGGTCTGGAACACGATTCCGTAAAGGCCTCGATGGGGCTAGGTTGTCTTTGGTTGGTTCGAGATTAGGACCGACAGCCCCAGTTGCCCAGAAGGAAGTAATGGCTGTTACTCTGCCCCCGCGTCCTCCGCGCGCAGATCGCACATCGTATTTAGCCTCGGGGTCGCTTTGAGGACTGGAAAGGGCTGCTAGACGCGATGGTTCTACAGGTTTCTTCGAACTTGGCAATTTGAGGTTCACGTTAGATGCCTTACCAGCGTCGTTGTTGTATTTAGCACCGAGTATATCGACAGCCCGAATTGCTGAAGGGGGCGTCACCTTTCGGATCGACGATGCTGATTGTGGAGTAGGGAAGATTGACGCAAAAGCAGGCGAAACATCCTTGAGCACCGGCGAACGACGTTGTTTGTTGTCTGGCGGAGCAGTCTTGAGAGGTGGTGGAGTGGTAGACGCCGAAGCTGACGCTGACCACATATCAGCAATACGTTGAGCCTCTCGTACCACGGTCGCATCCTTCGGAAGAGGTTTAAGAGGTCGATGCAAAGTCCCCGGTTTAAACGTCCCGATAGGTACAAACCCAGACGAACGAGGATTGGGAGCTGAGACACCATCGTTTGCGGGACCCTTCAATTCAACATCATTGAGTGATTTGCTTGCCAAGGGGCCAACGTCACCGTCAGCAACAGGGGGCGGAACCTCTTTGCTCTCCATGAACGGGGGAATCTTTCTTGAGACAGCTGGACTAGGTGGGAGTACGTCTTCCACGGGCGGGACGTCTGGGTCAATGGCTCCCAACCATGCCGCCACCCTCCCCTTCGCAGCAGCCGTCTTCTTCTTCCTCGTATGATGACTCTCCCCATCCTTGCCTCGATCTTGCGTCTTGTCCTTATCTTTATCCTTCTTCCCCTTCTTCTTCCCCTTCTCTCCCTTATCCTTCGAACCTTTTCTAGAGCCCGCCGAAGCAGTTGACTTCCCCGCCCTATGCGTCTTCTCGTCCGAATCATGCTCTGCATCTACATCCAGCACCCCACTTAATTCCACCTCCTCACGGTCAATCCCCATCCGTTCCCCAGCAAGTGTCAGACTCGAGATAGCAGAATCGTTCAACGGGCCATCAGGGACACTGTCTTTGCTTGGAATATCAATCGGCTTTGCGCCAACGATGCTCCACGCGGGCCGTCGTTCGTTTGCTATTTCCATCTTCCGCGTCCCTACCTGCGCAAGGAGCCGCTTCTC
The DNA here is from genome assembly GCA_017657315.1 of Termitomyces sp. K1Ag. Taxonomy (NCBI): domain Eukaryota; kingdom Fungi; phylum Basidiomycota; class Agaricomycetes; order Agaricales; family Lyophyllaceae; genus Termitomyces; species Termitomyces sp. K1Ag. Next base: position 42,291 of record JAGGAR010008013.1, read on the forward strand.
CAGAGCATCAAGACCACTTCCTGCCTGCCCATTCGGATGCAATTGTGCTCTAAACTCGGCAGACTTGGGTTTAGAGGGCAGCTTAACGGGTGTTACTGCTGCCATGGGAGTCTTAGGTGCCTTGGGTTCAGCTGGTATAGGGGGCGCGTTGGCAAAGAACTCATCGATCCGAGTCCGTCCGCTCGACTTATTGGTTCCCTTGTCTTTCGTTTTCTTTGTAACTGGCGGGGGCACCGGAAGCGTCTTATTGATATCTGGTTCTGCCGCTAGGCCACCTTGCACTTGAACAGGGTTAACGGGGGAAGGGGCAGGGACTGGTTCGTGATCATGAGCCCCGAACGTAGTCTTTGGAAGATCGGACGAAAGATCGACTGTGGTTTTCTCCACCTCATCGGCCATGCGCTCAAGTTCTTCAACACGGTCGCTCTTGGGCAAAAAGTTATCGAACGAGCGTTTGGGAGAAAGGAACGGGCGAGGAGAATGGACGAGCGGTTCCCCCGTAGCTGCAGGAGGGGAAGCAGCTGGAAGTAATAGGGGTGCAGAGGGTGGGCTTTGAAGAAGATGGTCCGGGTTCGACTGCTCTGCCCATGACAGAGGGACTGAAAGAGGGTTTTGTGTCGCTCCAGCAGGAGGGATGGGGAGCGGAAATCGATGTGACTGAGGAGAAACAGAACGATGGCGTGAGGACATTCGCAGGTGTTGTGTGACCCTCGTTGCTCGTTCGCCTTTGCCTTCTTCGGGTTCTCTATCCCCGAAGGGGACAGGCAGAGGTTGGGAAGTTGGAGGAGGAACGGGGCCTGCGACTAACCCTGTTGCATAAGACGAAAGGAACTGGTCTGTTGACCCAGCGCTCATGGGACGTGTTGGGATGTAGGCGGGTATATCGACGTGTGGAGAGGGGTGGAAGTAATACTGCGGTTCTGCAGCTTCAACAGGAGGAGAGAAATAATTGATGTCATTAATGTGAGGCGTGTGAGATGGAGGTGGGAGCCAGACTTGATTCTGGACCGGGTCGATATAGGCTGCGGCTATAGGTGGGTGCATCGGCAGTCCAGAATGTGGGTGCGGACTTTGCAGATGATGAGGTAAAGGTCCAGGTTCTGGAGGAGGGTATGCGGTGAATTCTGCGGGCTCAGGAAGTGCATCTGGATGAACGATTGGTACAGGAATATCTAGGTGAATGTCCTTGCTACAGGGCCATTTAGATTGAGCGGAAATGGCTCAGAAATTAACAACGACTTACGTCCCAAGTCCCATATGAATGGTGATTCCAAGGATACATCGCACTTCGAATATCGATTCAGATGTGCGGTTTTCTGACTCATCCCCTTCATATGGACCAGCCCGGACCCCTCGCGCATGTTTGGGCACATCGAAAACAAGGCTTGCGACTCCTTCCGCACCAGGTGCAATAATGTACTCTGGACCACGAAATGAAACCGTGGTAAGGTTATCAGATATCTGGAGAAGCGAAGTTTCGCCGGGCTTTAGCTCCGACAGCACCAGCAAACGGGCCAGAGATAACGTCAGTCCAGTATTCTGCAAATCTCCAGGTTAATAAATCATGTTAAATAATCATGGAACCATATACCTTCTTGTTAGAGTGATTCTTAACCTGAAGCTCCAAGCATGCACTTTCACCGGCTATAACCATGCCACCCACAACGCTGCCCTGAGCCCAAATCTTTCCGAATTCGCCGACAACAACTCCCTCGGGTATCGCCCGAGTAAAATCTTCCTCAAACCTCTCAACAACATCGATCTCTCGTTTGCAAACGACAAGAGTCTTTTCGCCCTTCCACACCACCCCAGCAGTCGCGCGAAGTTCATATCGAACTCTTGCGAGGTCAGAACCAAAGTTGATCGATGATGGGGCAGACGGAGGTAGCGGGATGCGAAAGAGAAATGTTGAGATCCCCCGACGAGCTTGGTGATAGTGCGGGGGGTAAGGAGGGTCTCCAGGCAGTGGGTGAGCTTGGACTGCATTGGAAGGTGGTAAATCTGGTCCTTGAAACAGACGTCGACTATGCATGAATGTCGAAGTAGCAGAATGGTCTCGAGACGTTAACTCTGTCGTTCTGGTCAGAGATATCGTAAATTTATCCAAACGGCTAGAACACTCACCCTGCACAGCGAAAAGCTCTACCATAATTACGCCGATACCCAGGCCCTTATCAGCTCGACATTCCACCTCCATCTTCCCTGCAACAAATTTGCCCGCGACATAGATCGGATGGGCAAGTGTCATCGAGACCTTGACCTTTGGATGGTGAGGCGAAGAGTTCATCGGCTCTGGCCGAGTCTGCGCCGAGGTAACCATAGCTTCCCTTGTAACCGTTATAACGAGTATTGGTTGCTGGCAAGTAAGGGTATAGCGTTACAAAAATGTGAATTATGGACACAGAAAAAGAAAGCAAGCAAGTCGAGGTAATCGAACAATAAGCGAATATGAATACAAATATTCACAGAGAACTTGAAAGGGCTCCATGGGCTTCATGGTCGTCGAGAGCTTTAGTGTTTCGCCATTGTGGTGGTCAGTGGAAGAGGGTGAATAGCGGTGGCAGTGCTGTCTTGCACATCTTCCGAACAAGTCAACGTTCCATCTCTTGTTCTCCATGTTGAACGGCTGCACATGTTGTCGTATAAAGGTATCTTCTTCTGAGAAGCGTAATTCGAGCGATAAAGCTGACAGTTTTCTCAAGCCGATTTATTGCTTCTTCTGACCTTTTTGTAGGATTTTTTGACTCTAGTCGTCAGCCAGCGCTGTCAACCACAGGTTGAATAAAAATCTCTCACCAGATTTAGGCAAATATCATGAGTCTCCACTCTGTCTCGCCCTCCATGAGGCCCTCAAATTTTCTGGCCCGATCTGCCCTCGAACTCTTGCCGCTCGAACTCATGGCACGCATCCAAAACTTCATCTCGCCACGAGATATCATTTCCCTTCGAAAGGTCACTTGAAGTTTGCTTTACCTGTATCTCATACTCATCATGATGGATGCCATAGACAAGCAAATCAATAGCCAACACAACTCGTCAGCGATCTGTCTGGATCACGGCCGTTCGTCACATATGCAAAAGCTATAACCTATTCAGCCTATCCTTTCCACTTCCACAAATGTCACAGGAAATGCTTGAGCATACTGCACTATCTCCAGAGCGTTTTATCTCAATTCTTTCGAGATCGAATAAAGCCGGGTCACGTCCTATTGCTTCAACGCCCGTTCAAATATTGAAACCACCAACTATTGGCCCAGACCAGTCGTATTTTGAAAGCATTTCTCTCATTCCGGGCGGGCGCTATCTGATTACTACTACTAGTAACGATCTCAATAAATTTTACCTCTGCCTCTGGGATTTAGGATTCAATGGCCCCGAGCGTGTCCCATCGGCCCCCCTAGCATCCCTGCCAATTGACATGTCCGTAGTGCATACGGTGGCCAGAGATATCTCGCCTACTTCAGATGGCCTAGGTATCGCTGTCTTCATTTACTATGTATTAGATGAAGAAGAAGGGTATGGGTTGAATTTGATCATTTATGAATGACCGCAGCCTAAACTATGTATAAATACAGGATGGAAATGGTTGTTTATACCATCTACCCCGACGCCCCAAGCCCGAAATTCAACCGTGCTGCAAGCCTGACTTTGTTGCATTCTATACCAGAACCGGTATTTGCTGGTGTACTTGTTGCCTTTTCCAACTGGGAGTCTAACCGTGTCACCGTCTGGAATTATGAAACCAATGCAAGCGTTGCGTGGGAGCATAGTATACCTGATCCCGAAGTACGTCAATAATCAAGCTTAGGCCTTTCAAGACGTTTGTCAATCTATCATTCCCAGATCTACCTTCTTAACGAGCACATCCTCCTCATCAATTGTTCGAAATTCTCACTATTCAGGATCCCGCCCCTCTCTCCATGCATTGACAATACTCTCAATGGAGTGGTGAATGATCACGTCGCTCCATTGAAGATATTCGAGCATCCCCCGGATCGCAACTACATAGATGTGCATATGCCTCCGAACGTCTGGTATCCAGGACGAGACCCTGAAGACGGCAATATCTCCTTCAGTTTTATTGGCGATCTCGAAGAGCGGGATGACTTGGTGATAGTCCTTGATTCCTACTCCATCCCCACCACATTCAACCATTCTACCGACCCCGTACTTGGTACTAGTCCATTTCTCATTGGCTCAATCCGACGTCCCGAATACGGAGAATCGGGTGAATTAGAAGACATTCGTATCAGTGATACACACGTGACATTATTGAGTTTGGACGATGATGAAAACTCCATATCTCTTTCTCTGGTGCCGATCCGTGGTGACGGAGATAAAATCCGTGTGGAAATATGGAAACACGAAAATGATGAAAACGACGAGGACCACCTTGAAGTTAGCGAGTTCACGATCTGTCCTGCAACAGGGCGCTTACTGGTGTTAACGAACAAGAACGAAATCAATGTTATTGATCTCGTGCCACCATCTTCCCAAGAAAGCCTTGCTTGACAGCCTTCCTTACACCATAATCGTGTTTCAGTGCTTATTGAAGCATAGAGGTCAGATCTCCTACCACAACAACAAAATCATCCCTTTTTGTATTGTCACTTCGAAACATTGCCCAGTATACCAGGCCTCGGGATCTTCGACATTCAAAATTTAAACACTTTCTTCACATGTTAGCTGCCGTATCACGCCTACACAAGTGTTCAAACATCTCCAAGGCCCTACCTACGATTTTGTCTTCATGTCTGGGAAGTCCTGGCATCTAGCGCAAGGTTCACAAGAGGGTGGCATCGAGCCATCACCCTGATCCTGTTCCATTACTGTTATATCTGTTCTAAAGATACTATCTTGAGATCGATGCTACCATCGGTATTGAGCAATGGGAACAGGACAATGTCCCTTTTCACCGTGTCAATATGTGGAGGCGGAGAACAAAATATCGTGCCACAATAGTACAGATCGAAACTTGACTGGATTCTTAAATACATGACCGGTCACTGGTCCAGACCTCACGCTAAAGTAGACTAGGAATCACTTCTTCCATGGATACCAGTCTCGAGTGGATGTATCCGTGGAGGAACAGTTAACGGTGGTCTAATGCTAAAGGAAAGCCTGTACGCCACTCTATGGCGTAGTAGGCTCACATAAGCACCCTCCCAAGATGAGGGCCGTGTCCTTGGTATGACACTAATCTATGGCAAACAATTTTTTGATAGAGTCGAAGTCGTCTTTGTTTTTGAATGATTCGAAAACTTCGGCTCCTCAGAAAATTATCCCTCTTCATGCCTTTTGTTCCGAAGGTCCTAACGGACCCATCTAGCCTCCGAGTCACTCAATCGCTCCATTATCCTCTTAATAATTCTTCTCAAGGACCCTAAGACTTGGATTTTCGGATGACCGGGCCTCCGTTTTTACCCTGCCACTTTCGTGAGCGCAAATCACACCGTCAACCGGTCACGGTCGGGCCCGAACTCGCAATATGGAGATGCTATGCCGTATACCCCATGTGCTGGTATTTGACTTATCCGCCGGTACAGCGCACGATGAAAGCCATCGACCGCATCGGAGTAGTGATTGAGTGACTGAGCATGATTGCAAACAAGCAGTTTTATCGATCCTGTTTCCCTGATGTCAACACCAAGCGTCATCTGATTCATCCGAGTCCATCCCAGCCTGTTCCGTGTTTCAATTAACGTGAAGCGGTTGGCTGGCGTTGGTTGTCACTACCGGGGTCCGCGTACGAATAACCCGGTCCCGGCTATTTGCCCGAAATGATGTCTGCGGACCTGAAGGCTTACATATGTACTTACACAGATCTGGGCCAGTGAAGGGAATATGTCAGTATGGACATACGTAGATCTCGGATGCGCCTTGATGCCTGTCTGCGGAATTGTTGATGCGATCGGGAGAACGAAAGATTTCCACTCGTGTGGCGCAGCCAAGGTGTCCTATTACGGACATCCGACAGACGTAAGACGTAACGCGCGTAAATGGCTCAGAGCGAGCGATGCTCAGTGCTTGGTAGAACATTTATGAGTGGGATGGAGGACACTAGCTCGGTGCATATGATGAAGTTTGATCTTGTTTTCCACTAAAAACAACAGGCCCAAGTTGTGATAGCAGTCATAGAATTACAATGGGACATTCATTGAGCCAAGCGAAAGAGGGCTTTGCGATACCACCTCTTTGCTTTACCACAGGGTGCAGCCTCCGCATGTGGGGCCTGCTTTCCAAGACGGAAAGTCCTCAGCCTCTGCAACTGTGGTGATCGGCTGAAAGACAAGAAGAGATGATCTCATCGCAAGGCATCGCAGAAGCCGAAGCCTCAATCCCACCCTCCTTTCGATCGGTTCTTCTTAACTTCGCTACGATATGATTTTCCCTGTCGACGACGAGCCTTCTCAGCACGCTCTAGAAACTCAACATGCTTCCTCTGCTCTTCACTTGGCTCATTCTTGATTTCGGCCGATGACGCGTTGAGGACGACGTCGTGAAGCTGATACTCTCTGCTGAGTCGTCACATGAGCGAATACTGAGGCTCACCTTCGACAGACAGTCATCGATGTTCTGTGATTGAGAACGAAAGACTGTCGATTGGATCTGGATCGATTTGGAGGACGAGACGTAGTGTGGCTAACGGTGCATTCATTAGGGATCAAAGCGACCATTACGTGTAGTGCCGTACGTTTGCCTTTATGTGCGTGTGGGCCCAGGCGGGGATCCATGATGAGTCAAGAGGACATTTCAAAGTTACTTTCGTGTTCACTTTGTTGACGTTCTGGATCAGACAGTTGGATCAGTGAAGTCGCAATTCAATAAGACGACGAGCTCACACACCTGGCCACCTGGTCCAGAACTCCTGGAGAAATTCAGTTCGACCAACGACCTCGGTATTGTCTGTGTCTTGAACTTCGATATCCATGCTTTTGCCTCATGATGATCTTCGGGGCTTGCAAGAGTCGTTAATTCTGGAGCAGGAGGTAGAGAATTTGCTGCTTGCGAATAGTTCCTTAGAGCTAGAGCTGGATTTTTTGTGAACTGGAGGGAAAGGCATCGTAACATCGTCGTGGTTTGAGACGCGGTTGGACGGTTAGACCACTCGGAAAATACCGATGCTACAGTATTCGCTTTCCACTGTAATGGCTCCAGAATGGCCCATACCCGTTGTTTAAAAGGTGTATTGGAGCAGCAGAGTCATATGTATTACCGTTAGTGGCCCCTTTGACCAAATGTTATGTTCTGTAAGTAAAATTTACTTTACATCGGTAACTATATCTCATGATGGCTTCGACGTTCGGGCGGACTTCCAAATGCGAATACTTTTCAACTTCTTTGACGATGAATTCTTCCTGCTTTCCTTCTCCCAGTTGGCTCCATAATAACACTACAGCGAGTATTGAAAGTGCTGTAGTTGTCGGCGTCGGCGCTTCATCTATCTAGGCCCGAGTCGGAGGCAATATTCGAGCGTTGTTCAATCAATTCGCGACCATCAGAAGGCAACAAGTGCGCAGTCAGTAAGTCAAAAAATCCTCCTATATGCGTGGACGCCGACTCTTAGCGATTCTCAGACTTCTCTAGAATTGGTTCTCACAAGAAAATCGGCTGTTGGGACACCGCGTTGGACGTGACCTGTCAAGACATCTCACGAGGACTCCACTGTCAGCACGATCACGACATTATACCCAGTTAGACCGCTGAAACTGATCCATATGGCAGTTCACTTCCCCATCAACCCATGCAGGTAGGGTCGTAGGGAAATCGGCACCTGCTACTTAATTCGCTTCAACCTGGTCTACTCCTTCATCTTCCTGAGTTCGAATGGCCTCTGCTCAACCCACAGACGATGCGGATCCTTTGAAGTCTGATGGCTTTGAGGCGATGGCAAAGCGCCGAGTCCCAGGGGGGGAAGAATCAGCTGAACATGTCTTGAAGCTGACAAAGGTCGGCCGGCCATTTCATAAGGTTAGAATGTCGTCGTGTGTGTCCCACTTATCGTCTGAGGTAGTTCCAAGGACACTACAGATCTCTTTGCGACGTTTATTGTCGCAAGTGAATTGAAACCCCACAGGCTATTCTTTCGAACCTACCCAAATTCATTCTCGACGTGCGTCTCTCATTATTCAATCCGGTATTGGCGATTGACTTCATCCAGAGATGAAGCCGTTCAAACCCTGGTAAAGCTTAAATTCTCACAATCGATGCGCACGGCGGACCCAAACGATCCATCATCCGTTATCACGACAACGACCAACTTTGTTTTTTCAATGACGCGGCAGGTGGCCATGGAACTCTGTCAACACTTCATGGACGCTCGGTACATTCGGAATGCCCTCGACCCATCTCTCAACCTCTTTAAAGACAGGAGTTTACACTGCCTGACACCAAAAGGCCTGCACGTGCTTGAGCGCTTCATTGAGAAAACTGGGATCGACGCCGACCATCTCCAACCCGTTCTCGAAAACGAGATCATATGCCCGAAATTGTTCCATGTCGAGCGAGAGTCCGTGGAAGACAAGATTATCTTCGCATACAACGGTATCATCACCCTCTTCCGATGGTTCGTGGGACAGCAGCCCAACCTTACTTCCAAGAATGGCCCGAACCTCTCCCTGCTACAGCAATACTCCAAGCAGTCCAAAGGCATTGCCTTGGCGGACGTCACGGACCGCTCGGGGTTACTTTCATCGAGGGCGGTACAGCGACAATATTGCTTCGATGCGGTGGATGCGTTGGAGTGGCTATGCAATTTCACGTCTGTCAGCGGAAGAGAAGAAGCGGCAGAAGTGGCGGCTCATTTTGAGCGTTTTGGGCTTATAACGTTGGTTGGGAATCCCGAAAGGTATAACAACCGTGCTATCGTATTCACCGTCCACGGCTCTCCCGACGACCGAGAGTGTGACTTGACTGCTCGAGTAAGCATCGACTTCTACCCCCGCTACACTGTTTTGGAGTCTAACCGTCGTACGTAGACCCAAGGAGAATTCCGATGTGCTAATAAGGCGTATTACCAAGTGACCGACCTGGGGCGTCAGGTGGCTGGATGGGACTCTGATACTAGTACATCCGAGTCCTTCACTGAACGAATATCAGAGGAGATCGATGAAAAGGCCGGAGGCGGTGAGATACCCTTTCCCCATAATCTGTTTCCCTTCTGACTTTCAGTCCCAGAAAAACGCATAACACCTACCAATCGGTTGCATTACATCCTTAAAGAACAATCCTATCGCTATCTTTTCCGCACCTTCTTGCATGAAAAGTACTGCGAGGAACACATCCTCTACTGGCTGGATGTTGACGCCATCAACCGCAAGTACAACGTCACCTCCAGCGCTATCTCCGGTGCCATCACCCACCCCTCCTCCGGCCCCGATACACAAGTGAAGCAAGAGCGCAAGAAGCACCACCAAGCGCTCTTGAAGAAGGCGGTGCACATATACAAGTCCTATCTCCACCCTAATAGCCCGTTTGAGCTGAACACGGACTATACGCTCCGGAACGAGCTATTCCGTTTCATTGACACGGTACCATTGTCGCCGAGTCTAAACCACACGAAGGGGGAAAAAGGTGCGGATTTGGAGGAGAGGACAGCTCGGATCATGAGTTGCAATGGCGAGCAGCTCCAAAATCTTATGACGCAGTTCAACAGGATACAGGGGCACACGTTCCGTGTGATGCTTATGGACTCGCTTCCTAAGGTACACTTTCCTTCTGTCTTCCCTTCTTCGTCGTGTTGGAGAAGCTGAATCCTTCTTCGGTATAGTTCGTACAGACGGAGGAGTTCATCGCGCTTCAACAACAGCTCGGTGATATCAACCTCAGGATCGCAGGCACCGACTCTGCGCTATCGCCTGGGACCGGTGGAGCGTTTATATCATACTCGTATCTCGTTAACTAAAGGGGGGCAAGTGGCTTCCTACTCTGCTCCTTGCAGAACCAGGTGCATTTCGTTCGTAACCCACATCCTAGCCGAGAAGATCGTTTGTGTTCGGGGACTCGAGAACACAATTTTGACTTTTCGCGCTTTCTTTTTGCTATCGACAATCGTCAGGCCACCCCGCTTGGACATCATTCTCCACCTACCGACACTGGTGTTCATCCACTCACACAATTCACCATGTAGGATAGTATGTATCCATATACAAGTCTCTCGCAGACAAATGATTCAAACTGACCTTAATGTACATATGTAATCGCGATATACCCTACCACACGCTACCTAATACTCGATTAATAGCTATTATTCAATCATTCTCTTTTCTTCTTTCTAGTCTGAGAGCATAGGTGTTAATCCGAAGATGTCGGTGTGGCACTATACTCTGATGGAAATCCAATCAAGCTATTCGTCCAATGGTGCGTTTGTGCTTGCTGCACGCGATGGTGTTACTACTTGAGAAATTCGCACATTCCTCTTTAGCCATTGCTACGTCAATTCTCGGTTGACTGCATCAAGGCGTAGCTTGGGATAGGGTGGTCTGCCGCCTCGCGCGTCTGACATTACTTTTTGTGCTAGTATCGCAAGACATCAAGAGGTACAGGCTGATAGGGTATTGGATGACCCATCCAGATGTTCAGTTTACTCCAGAAAGAGGGGGTACTAAGGATGCAATCCCGGGCCCTCCTCCAACAATAAACTTGGATGGTTGAACTTCGGAAAGTGTATCATATGAGCATCTGTATATTTAGCAACATTGACCTCTAGGACGAGACGAGCATGTCGTCTGGAAGAAGCCCGATACCTGACATAGTAGATCCATAAGAGATAGCAGGAAGACAAGGGCGACTCGGCGACTGTTCGAGTGAATCAAAGATCATTTTTTCAAGAAGTACAATAACAATGGACGTTGACAAGACCACAAATCAATAACGCGGCCTAAATGGGAACTTCATAATTCATGGACATCCTATAGATCTTCGGGAGTTAATGACTCAGTGAAGCAGCGGCCAACCTGCTGAGGTATGTACCACAGGAGATGGTGGTTAGACTGAAAAGTACAGACGAGTTGGCCACAAGATGGTTGATAAAATCATTTAGGCTTGCATGAGGTGGATGATTCGCAGGAATGGCAACAATGCTAACGAAGGAGATCCTTTCTGGCTTACTGTCTTCCAGAGTAGTCGCACAAGAATGACATCGTCTAATCCCAGCTTAGAGGTTTATCATCAAGTAGAAATGGAGGTACGCTGAAATGAGTAAACTTTCGGCATCCATAGTGAGAGGCGATTGGGTTGAAGGCCGAATGCCATAGGGAAAGAGGGATGTTCCTTCAAGTTACTTCAATAGGCACCAAATTCCGCTATTTAGGAAATAGAGACCTTCCAAGGATCTTGGTAGATTTCATCGTCGAAGTGGTGGCGTGAACTTTGAAGAGATCGTGTCTCGAGCCGTGCCATCCACGTGAAGTTCGGGTCGTTTCAATTCTTGGCAGTTACCCAAACCGATTGAGGTCTGATCGCTCTCTCTGAGGAATTACATGAGTCTGGGAAAATGAAGTTGTCGTATTTGACAGATCGAAGCCGCCCACAAAGAGCATATAGAATTGGGAGATTGAAAGATTGTCAAAGAATGACATAACATCGGCCCGAGAAAATCTCCATACATCTGCCGTAATGAAAAGTCGTGTAAGATATGGAACGGAGTATTGTGCGAAGTGATGTAGGCTCTCTGTAGATTGTTGAAGAGATTGTCAGTTTCAACGTGTAAGTATTATGGACGCACATGTGGTCCATGGTGATGACAAGAAAGGAGCTACCTAACTTCGTGGGTGAGTCAAATCCAATTTTAACCGAGAGTCTCCAGGCACTGCAGAGGGTAACATAGAGCTTATTCTACTGTTGCCACCAATGATACGTCGACATGGGTCCATAAGGCTGGGACAGAGTTGACAGAGGTTCTCCATCGATGTTCGAGAAGAAAGCCACAGGCCTAAAAGCTTTTCGCAAAGGTATCCATTACGAAAGATCTAGAGAAGGCGATGATCAATGTGGGTCTGCAAGATCTGGTAGCAAAAGGAACACAGTCAAAATCAGAGAAATGTATTATACTCTGGTTGTGAGACAGTGATCAACTGGATCGGACAGATTGGTGACGGCAAAGTCCGCTTCGGCTGACCGGACTCTGCCGGATAATTGTCGCCAGTCGGCTTGCAACATTGCCAGCATGAAGCTCATAAACTATGATCCTCGTCTCAATCACGGTGCCCTCATATTGCTAGGATTTCGGGCGGCGGGAGTGCGGATCTCGTCACCGTCTTGGTCGGCATCCGTGGAAATGCCAATCTACATGGCAACGTTACTTCACTTGACTTGCCGTGTGGCGTAGCGAGGACTTAGCGAAGACTCGGAAGGCCAGGGTCATCAAAATCCCTGTCGATATCTACATCATGGTCTAGGAAGGCAATCTTTTTGCTGTCTACGAAAAATACGGGGTGCCGAGGATTTTCGATTGAGTTCGATGAGTGCCTACCTCCGAGTCGCAGTATCTACCACGTGCCATTTGCTGTCTTCTAATCGCTGAAATATCCTTCCGGCGCTCAGGTTCTGGAAGACTTGGGTGTATACTCATTAGACTTCTAGTAGGTCATTCTCTTGTGTGTCTACTATGTCCTTCCAGGGGTTTCGGTCCCTTTTGCTAGAGTTCTCTGGTCAGTCCGCATGTTCAAGGCTGAGGAGCATGGTTATCTATTCATATAACTCTTACCATCTTTACGAGTATGAAGGCCCATCCGGCCCATACATCGTATCACTCGCTTATCGAAAAGGGGCTACGTTCGACTTCCCTTCTGCGACCACTTCATAAAACCTGCAATATGGTAACCCATATCGTTATCAGCTTTCGAGATACAACGCCGTTGCGGAACGTAAGTGTACTATGGCAACTCACGGCACGGTCCTCCCAATCTCCGAGCCCATCGTCCCAAGCCATGGAAGTCAGCTGTTACCGCCTGTTCGATTCTCCCCTTCCCTCGTTGCTTTCTTGATGCTTAAATCCTTCTCAATGTTAATTCTATTTCTCAAAATGATGATCAAACGCAACTAGAACACGTCCAAGTCCTCGCGTTTGGAATCTTCATCGCTGTGCACCCTTCTCCGCTTTCGACTCTCTTAAGCTTCAGAGCAAGGCGCACCTTGAGACTGAGGTGTGCCTGCTCCGGTCTAGCCACGTGTCCTTGAGTATGAAGAAGACTACCACCAATGCTTCTTAATTTAATAACTATGTACTGTCTGTACTACCAGTAGTATGACGCCCGCGTATCAGTCTTCGAGTCGACCCCCATTTAGATATACCCATTCGGTAATTGATAGGGCCTAAGGCCTAGATATGGCGCTCCTGTAAATGTTTGTGACCGCGTCAAAACGATTCAAACAAACTAGACACCAATTTCTGCTCCGCGCAATCTGGAAGTCAGTTGTCAGAGGAAAAGGGACGTGGCTGAATCATATCTGCTTTCCGAGCTAAACGCTGACCGGAACCCTTTTGCGGACAGCAAATAAAGACAAACTTTGTTAAGAAGTTTTGCGCAGTTTACCATCCCTTCTTAACACCCTCCTTTCATTTGCCGTTCCCTTATATTCCTGGTCCTTGGGACTGCCGTTCTTTTTCACATTCTTTCAATGGCACGACATGCCATGAAGACCTTTACTCTTCTCTTTGCTGCTCTTTCATGTGTCAATGCGTACTGGTTGATGGGGATTGGTCGGGTTTTTTTTTCGTTTTCGTGGCGACTAAAAGTTAACCCATATATCCAACATAGAGGATTTCATAACCACTGAACGCATCGATCCTATCGTCAATCCTGGCAGAGTCTCTGGCCATGTGCATTCTGGTATGTATGGCAGAAACAGTCGAAATTAGCCGATAAATCATTGATCGAAATTCGCTTAGTCCTCGGCGGGAGCAATTTCAGGATGAACACCAACACTGGTGCTCTCCGACAGAGCGAATGTACGTCGATACCAATTCCAGAAGATAAGTCGAACTACTGGTTCCCTGTGCGTATCCAGTTTATCTATTCCACCATTAAATTACCAATGACTTTCCTTTCTTTAGCACCTTTACTTCCAGTATGTCTGGAGACTATCAGGAACATGTCAGTATCTCAGTAACATCCTACAGATGGGCCAACGGCAGCTTCACGAGTATGGATGGCGGAGCAGTCATGTTGGTCACACTTTTTTCCAAAGCTTCCGGTTTCCTAATTTTTTTTTTGCATTTCAGATGTATGATCTATCGCTCCCTCCTTGTGGTCGACTCTTGATATCAAAACTTCTCAGATTATCTGTTCAGTAACACACCTGGAACCACCACTGCATTCCCAGATGATGTACTCGATTTTTATTCCTTCATTTTCAAAGCATACTGATATCTTGTTCCACAGTTTCGTATGCTGAGTGGTGAGATTGGTTCACCTTCAGTGATACGACTTGGCCCTCATTTATGCAGGGGACCCAACCCTACGCACATATGACTCGAAGAGTTATGCTCAACAGGCTGTCACGTTCCTATGCTTAGACTTCAATGGGGCCTCTACCCGCTCCAATTCTCTGCCTTCCGGTGCCTGTCCTTCGGGTATCCGTGCTCAGATTGTACGTATACATCTTGTATGCACGCGTCATCAGAACTCGGCCTGACTTGACTACAGAACTTCCCGAGTTGCTGGGATGGCAAGGTTTGTTGACCGATGTTGCCCATTTTCCAGTGATGACAATGAATTTTGATCAGAACGTCGATTCTTCGGACCATAAATCCCATGTTGCCTTTCCTTCTGGCGGACCCGACTCTGGTACTTGCAGTGATCCGAACTTCCCAGTCACTCTTCCGCGTATCTTCATCGAGGTCAAATCATCTATCCTGCGTCGTTTGCTCAAATTCTCATTGCTATTTCGAACAGGTCTATTGGGCTTCCAACAATTTTGATAATGTCCGCTCTCAAGCCATGAACCCAACACAGCCTTTTGTGTACGCGCCCTCTATCGGTTTCAACACAGAGAACTGACAGCGCATTCAGATACTCTTATGGAGACCCCACCGGGTATGGATACCATGCCGGTATTGTTTCGTCGCTCGAGGCACTTCTTCGACCTTCTCACCAGATATGTAGATTTCCTCAACGGCTGGGACAAGGGTGTTCTCCAGAAGGCAGTAGACGGTTGCCATTGCAATGATTACGGCGATGTGAGCTGTGGTTCCCCCCTTTCTTCTGTTTGTTAAATATTCTGTGGGCAGCCCACCTGCTGTGTTGACCAGGGAATCTTCCACATGAACCATGGACAGACATGTCGCATCACAAAAGCCATTGACGAACAAAGTACGTCAGAACCATCACGATCGACAATTTAACTAAATCTTATGTTGCTCGTAGCCACGGGGACCCTGGATAAACTTCCAGGTAACAATCCGGTTCAAAAGGAGGGTGTCCGGGCTACGATGTATACTGACCCGAATACTCCTGCTCTCCTTTCTCCCATCTACGCGTACACTGGAGATAGCCCTGCCCAGGTCGGCACTGTCATTGTTCCCCCTGCATCTGGGCCTGCCACCGCGTTGTCAGCACATGCCTCGTCGGCATCCTCCACGAAGGGTGCTTCGAGCATTGCGGTGTCTCGGTCCTTGTCTTCGGTTGCCCTGTCGCCTAGCTCATCCGCAGGTGCGGCACCTTCATTGGATATGCTCGTATCATCCAAGCCGGTGGCGACCGTCACAGCATCCTCTGCGCCTTCACCATCAGTTCCATCTGCTTCCGTGGCTCCGCCTGCTTCGGTGCCACACTCTGCCAGCTATATGACCTCAGCTGCAGCTCATCCGAGCCCTGTTTCCCCTCACGATAGTGGTGAGGAAGACTGTGAGGAAGAGGATGGCATGGAGGCGGATGATAGTACTCATAGCGCTCTGCCCATGTCGACGAACACGGTTGCGACTTCCACAGTGTCTTCTGCACATTTCACCTCAGTTGCAGGTGCTCCTGTGCCCACACCTGCTTCGGTCTCGCACTCCGCTAGCCAAACGACTCCGGTTCCAGCTCAAACAAGCTCTACTTCCTCTGACGATAGTAATGAGGAGGACTGCGAGGAAGAGGAAGATGATGAGATGAACGATAGCACTCCTAGCGCCTTGCCCGCTCCTCCCTCCTCTGGATCGGGATCCAACCATCCTAAGCCCGTCTCTGTTGACTCCGTCCAACACACTCCCACCACCACATCTGTTGGTGCCTCATCCACGCCGACTGGAAATTTCTCCCCAGTGGCGTCTGTTTCCAACGCTCAGCCTGCTTGCGCGACCGGGAAGTTCAGGCACAAGCGTCTGAGGGAGCAAAAGGCTCAACAAGACAAACGCTCATTCCACCATGTTCGTTCATTCCACGACCGATTCGTGAGATCTCACCACCATGCCCGTGCATTCTGAGGAACGCCGCGATACCTTCCCTCCATCTTCATCTCTTTCTTGGGCACGACAGCTGCCGGCTCAGCTGTCCTCGTCTCAACATATACTGTCTGGAGCTTATCGTTTTTCATTTATCTCCTGTTTCGATTGGCGTGTCATATTGATTATGCACATGCCTTCATGCCAACGGCATGTAGAATACCACTCGTCTTGCCATAACTAGATTGCGGCCTCATATTGCTACCAGGTGTAGTTGTCATGCACCAATGGTGCCTATCCCGTAGGATGTTCATATGAATCAAATGTTTGTTAAGCGTGCATGCAGATCTTCAGTGTTCCCTTCAAATTCCTCAACGACAATTAGAAGCAATGTGTCGAATCTTCCACTACTCAATTCTGAGGTAATATGGAATACATATTTTCAAGGGTTTAGGCCAGGAAAAGGTCTATGTGTCTGGTCTGAGTGATGATATCTTTGGTCCCGCGAGCTTGGTGGCGTGAGGCTGGATGGGCTATGAGCGGATTATCATACCAACACGTTTAAAACAATGGTTTCCTATAGTTATACTTCAGAAATAGACATGGCTAAGTTGTACATTGACACGGTTCTTCGGGCCGGCTAGTGGTTCTGGTTCAGAGGACATTGAATACTTGCGTCACAGGAAAAGGAAACTGTGGAGGATTGCGGATTCAGCTCATCGCAATAGAGATATTGTATAGTTGAGAGTCAAAACAATACAGAGGGAGTTTTTTTTACCACAAAAGCAGTTGCCTTGTGGCGGCGCATAGTATACGATGTAACTAGGAGCGGGACTAAACCTGAGAGTATGCATTTATACGCGTACGCAGACCCACAGAAGTGGCCATAATCTACGGTTGTTTGCCATGTACTCTCGGTGTTTGTATCTAGATTTGTGTTGCATAGGGCAACGCCTCGAGGCCCCTGTTATGGGAAGGTTTCTACTAGTGTGGCAACAGCTTGTCATTCGGGCATAGTACTTGCATAGCCTTTCATTTCGTTCAGTAGACAAAGCTAACCGTTTCTATTCAGGCTGATAAATATTTCTCCGGAATACAGTTATGGTATATATAGTGCACAGCCTTTCGTGCCATGGGCCGGACGGCGGATATTGCTCCATAATACATAATGATCGTATTGCCGGTCCATCTGACCAAAGACACCTAAGACCAACAATCAAAGACATAATCTTGTCGCATTATATTCAGGTCGTCTACAAAACAGCGTTGTGTCTGCGCCACAATTCCACAGCATAACATTAACATTGATTGATCTACAATTTGGTTGATGGTATTACTATGATATAATATAAAGACTAAGAGCTATTACATATCAGAGAATATGCTTCAAGTTTATTGTAAAACACGAGTCATAAATCCATAAGCAGTGAACAAGGGGCAACGCCACATAAGCATACTCCGCTCTCAGAAGAAGCCTGAGCGCAGTTATAGAGGCTCTATATCACAGTACCACGTATTAAACATGGCACAGTACCACACTACAGACTTGGGGGTGATATCGATCGACGGTTTGGTTGAAAGAGGATCCAGAGAGCGTTGGACCTCCTTCATCGATAAAAGAAAATGGACGAATAGCGTCGGAGGCGTCTCGCTACTCAAAAAATGCTCTGGAAGTTCTATGCAGAAAATGTAGCCTCTTAGCTATAACGTTCGTTGTAAAATTCTGTACTGAGTGAAGACACTTAAGACGTACAAAGAGAGAGAGCATCATAGGTTCCTGCTCATTGGAAAGCTGGGATAGGAAGCTACCTTCCGAGTCTTCCGAGTCTTCCGAATCGTCCGTGTCTTCTGAGTCTGAAGTATAGTCCTCCGCTATAAATGTATCGACCAGCCGGTCTTCGCAGAGTATATCCAAGTCATCCTTGCTGTTCAAGGGAACGTTGGCCACAGACTCGTTCAATCGAAGGAGTTCCATCAGGTCATCCAATTGGTGTTCATCGAGGTGAGGTATGTAAACTTCGGTAGTGAGAGTCATGTCAGTCAGAGCGAGATTTTAGAGGTTGTGATACTAGGGAAGGGAGTCCTGGAAGCTCATCATTTTAAGAGGACAAGTTACAAGGTACCGCCGTGTTGGTAACACGTTTTTGTAGCTTTGACACCAAAAGAAGGATTATGTTGTCGTGGTTGCTCGTGGACGAACACCTCGAGGCAGATTTACAAATTGATCTTGACAAGACATCATTCAGAATACTTGAGCAGCTTGAGCCACTCAGAGTGCCACGAGCACTGCCTCGATAGTACACGTGTTATCCATGATGTTTGGCATGGTCTAGACAAGGGAAAGTCCTTGTGTTGTTCAAGTTTGCGGTACAGTCATTGTTTTAAAGTATTCTAAATGACAAATGCCAGCACAGGAGATTATTGTCATAGATGGTGAAAGCACTCAACAAGGAGAGATCTATCTTTGGGTTGCTCTGAGAAGTTTACGCTTCGGCCTTATGCCTGGAGACGCAATTAAGACGTGTGCTGTGCGAATTTGATGGTAGCACTTGGAGACATAATGACAGGGCCATTGGGAATGGAGTCGTGATGATCAGACGTCGACGAAGGTGTACGATACTAGATGCTTCTCGTCTTCGGATCCAGAGTCTGCAATAGAAACGTTGGGTGACCTTCACACATCGCTTTCAAGATGGATGGAGGAGATCTGACGAACACAGAATGCACAGCGGTTGCGTTAGATGACAAGGTAAGCTTAGAGACATTTAACAGAGAATAGGAAGCGTTGCATAGCAACGTCACATCATAAGAGCTTATAACACAGCGCCACGTTTGAATACAACAACAAACAGGAATAAAGAGAAAGGCGTGCCTTCTAAAGAAAAGGAAACACCATATCATATTAATCGTTGGGTGTGTTGTAGAATGGTTGTGTAAAGTTGTCCGTCATTGGTTCGACGAACAATCCACGAACAATCCACAATAGTCGATCCTTTGGATGCTCCAAAAGCTGAGAAGGAACATATAGTTGCCAGAACTATAGATTCAGACTTGTCGAGCATGCTTGGAATTGTTTACCATATGCATAGGAATTCTCCGCTTCCCAAGGACACTCCATCTTCCAGAAAAATCTGGACTTACGCCGTCTTGACAAGAAGACTCTGGCACTGCGGAGAGTCGTCTATTTGACGAACGCGGGACGCTGAACCATCTTGCAGGTTTGAAGTCAAGGTCCCATTTTCTCGAGCAAGGCCGAGGCGGCTAGTGATTGAGGTTGGTGGACGCTTGTTGACAATCGCCCGTACGTACGGTCCGGTCCGACAAATTTGACTGATCGGACTTTGGAGGTGCATCGCTGACTAATCGGCTTTGCGGATGGCCGACGGCTTGGACAGCGACGACCACCACAACGTCAACCACCACCATCTCTATTTCCACAATGGCCGCCATAGTAGAAAGGCCCATGTCTGCTCTGAGTGATACTCAGGTGCTACCGAGGCAGCAGCCTCAGCAAAGACGACCTTCTGTCGTCGAGGTCGAGATTATCGACGTTGACCAGCTAGACGACATGCCGAGTACGAGTACCCTTTTGAGACCGATAGGATTTCCTAGGGAGGTCATTGTTATTGACAGCGATGATGAAAGTGCGCCTCAGGCTCAGGCGTCTGGGAGCACACGCACAGGTTAGTCCTTATTTATCGTTGGTGACAGTGCTCGCAGTGGGTAACAAGTCTTTTATTCAGTTCCCAGACGGAGTCGTCGTCTTATATCACCACCTCCACCAGCTCCAGAACCCATTCAACAACCACCCGTTCCGCCTGTACCTCACCGATTTGCGGTCCTAACAGGCTTCCCGGTAAATCCACGCGCACCAGATGCGGGTACACCTCCTGTAATTCGTCCAATAGAACGAAATTTCAATCTGGGGGGTAACACACGACCTCTATCTACAACCACTGTCCCTGCACACCCTAACCGCCACCGACGTCCACCGATCGTCGCACCCCGAGCCGAGCCCGAACCTCATCATATCCCCGCTCTAGGTCTAGGAGGCGCAATCATCGCTCTGAACGACCAAGGACCCCGTCTAAATAACACTCGCGATAGGAATCGACGGTATCTACATAATCACATTGCCCATAACGAGGAACATCCTGGGCTCATCGGTCGTGGTTTCAATGCGTTACGGCGGCTCTACACCACGTTTGCGCGCATCAGCCCTGAAAACGATGAAGGTGACGATGAGTTCTTTCCCTTTGAACCGCTAAACGCAGCCGCTGCTGCTGCTGCCCAGCCTGCTGGTGTCGCCCTTCAAGATGTGCTATTTCGTCGCCGGCGTCCAGAGGAGGACAAGTACAAGGTGGAATACACACATCCTAATCCCCCGGAGCCGGGGTACACGTTCAACTTTGCCCCGCCGGAGCCGACCCCTCCCAAACCCGCTCCTATTGTCATTGACCTCGTAGGATCGGATTCGGAGGATAGGCCTACCGCGGGTCCGAGCAAACCTTCGGTGCCTGCGTCACCTACTGCGTCTGTACGTGAACTTCTTGTCTGTGCAAGGTGCCTGGACTCTCTTGTCCTTGGCGGTGGACTCGTTGGTGATGAAGGACGACGAAGGAAGGTGTGGGCTTTGAGGTGTGGGCACATGATTGATGGGAAGTGTTTGGATATCGTTGGTGTTCCCGAACAGGAGAACGAGCAGGAGCAAAGTTTCAGCGGGAAAGGCAAAGGCAAAGCCAAGGCGAACGATAGGGATAACGCCCCCTCCAATATGGAAGTGTTCGCGTCTACTGAAAACACCGTACGTTCACGACTACGATCTCGTGTCCCTCTACCACCTGTGCCTACCATGCTCCCTTATTCCACCGCCACTACAACAGTCCTCGGCAAACGTAAACGAAACACAAAACCGCGTATCGAGGCGACACATGAGTGGAAGTGTCCTGTCGAGGGTTGTGGGCGGGTTCATGCGAGCGTGAAGATTGACGGGGTGTGGGTTCCGGAGCCTGATAAGGGCCCGACCGGGGGCAAGGGGAAAGGGAAGAGGATGCCGGTGCCTGCTAGTTTGGAGGGTGTGATTCCGGGGAGGGGGGCGATTGCTGTGTTCGTGTAGTGTCCCATTGGCATTGGATGGTTGTTGGATGTACATGTGTGCCAGTGACGTTTTTTTTTTTCGTTTGGACCTTGGTATTTTCTTGGTTCTTGCGGCACAGTACAGACTATTTATTCTATTGCATTTCTGGTATTATTGATACCACCTTACAGACTATTGCAGCTGCAGTGCGTAACTACTTAGGGTTCCACAAGGCACTATATCATTGTGGAAGGTAGCCGCAGATGTACGCGATTTGCTTCATACATCGTGCCCGTAAAGATACTGCGAATTTCTCAAGCTAAAATTAGACGTCATGGGCTGGAACATCTGCATCAGTCGGCATCACGGCAACATTGAAGTCATTCTCACGGGAATCATCGATCATTCCGCCACTTCGACAGACAGACTCCTCCACGAGCACGCATGAATTCTTCTCGCGAAGAACTTGTCGGACTATTGCAATTGTCAGTAGAAATTTGAAGTCGAACATTACTTAGTGCCGACAGACGAGCCCTGCGATGCACTGCTACCGTTGCTGTGGCACTCGTTGCAATTATCATACTAGTAGGCTTGGGAATACAGCCTTTGGTAGATGGTAGACTCAACCTGCTGTGAGCCGATGTGACTCGGCGTCATGATGAGTTGCCAGTGGCTCCTTGTAACACTCCAATGCTCCAATGTGGTGCGAACTTGCGAAGGATCTCCTGGCGCTGATTTTGGAGTGGATAATGATAATAGCAATGGGGACTATGTCGCTGCAATTATGTTATATTTAAAGACCTCAGCTAGAATGGCCAAGCTGTAGAATCTTTTGTGTTCCCCCGTCCTTCCCACTCTCAAATGGCGTGGCTCCTGCTTGATGACAGAAGCAATACTATAAAGCTGACAATATTGTCCTTTCTATGTGGTCTAAAACCACCACTATTCATCCTTCTATCGTTATGTTGATGATGTTCTCTTTACAGGAATTTCACTGCCATTGTTCATCCGCGCAATTTGGAAACTCGAGTATGGCGAGGCCGTCAAGTGGATTAAATGTCTCTTATTCGTTTCCTACAGGCGACGCGGACTCAGTATGCGCTCAAGACGAATAGTACTCTGTGTCTGTGTCACAAACATGCTTTTGCTTCTTCTCACCTTTGGAGTCATCTTTGCAATGACTCTTTCTACCGATGGCCATACAATTTCAATTTTGGAGATAATTCAGTTACTGACAATGCAACTAGTAGTGCGTAGTTTTTCCTGCCTAAAATCCACGATTTTGCTACAGGTCCATAGCCTTTAATCGGTGATGCGGTTGTCATTTGGAGGGCCGTAGCCTTGTACACTGAGAAGAGATGGATGCTTATCTTTCCTTGCGGCTTCTTCCTTGGCGCGATAGGTAATACCTACTATCAGCTACCTATTCTGCGATTTATCGACCTTTTGGATAGGGCTTTCTATATGGAATTTTGTGAGTATTGGTCAGGTTGCGGGTTCTGTCCCACTCGTAGGGCCAGCACCAGTACGCTCGGACCCACTCGATCCCGCTTCTTTACTGTTCTTCCTTCCATGCTCTACGGTGACGAATGCTGCGGCTACTTTTTGTATATGGTTCAAGCTATGGTG
>JAGGAR010008014.1:0-52782 GCA_017657315.1 Termitomyces sp. K1Ag
GGACCCTGCAGTCAGCCCCATTGAGCCCGCTAGCTCTCAAAACTCGGACCCTTTCTTCAGCATCTCTCCTGGGACTTTCAACAACCGAGTACCACGAGGACGACGTTCCAGCAAGGTGCCGAAACCATGGGAACAGAATACTACGACGTTTCAGACAATCACTGCCCCAAATCTTCACCCAAATCTCTCTACACCGGCACCACTTTCCGTGAACTCTCCAACACCGAGCTTCGAAATCAATCACGCATTTCCAACTCCAAGAACACCATCGAATATACAAGATCAACTGAGCGAACATGTACGTTATAGCGATGGACAGACATTGCTGGAGGAGCAAATGGTAATTGATGATGTCTCATAGAGGGACCGGTCACCGGTCTATGTTCAGATTCACCACGTACGTCGTACGGTGCTGTTCATGTCAGAGTGATGACATTGTTCACATCGCCCCTCTCGCATCAGCTTGAACGTTACCTCCAAGGTGCATGAATTCGGATCCGGATAGAGCATTTCAAACAAGTACATCAAGTACTCTCTGACTTGGAGGATGCCATTTACACGTCGCCCAACGTCGGCGCATCAGAGTTTATTGGATACTGACCAGCACCTTTTATGACTAGTATTACAGAGCTACGTGCTCGTTACGGCAATTGAAGATGATTCGCTCCACTCGAAACACACGCGAGATAGTACTGATTCTATTTTGGAATCTGGATGGGGACTTCACGAGAACACTGCAGTTATTTTCGCGCTTCGTTACATTATCATGACTGAAGGACACGGTAAATCAAACAACTATATTGACGTCTCCCATACTGACAATCACAGTTTCTCTATATAGTTATCTGTCCTTTGTTTAGCCCACCGAAATCCACACGAGAAGTCGAACACGTACACAGATTCATGTCATTGCTCTGGGAAATGTGTCCCATCATATGAGACTTATTGTTATATAAAGTCAGCGTTCGCTCCGCTGGCGCGCACCTTGACACTATGCTTGTTTTATTAGCTCAATTTCTCATCCTTCTCGCCTTCGTTTGGGCTATAAAACGATTGTTGTCAAAAACTGATGTTGATAACATCCCAGGGCCTGAACCTGAGTCGTTCTTCAAAGGTGTGTATATGCCGCATAGCAACAGTTCTACCGGCCCATTCGTGCTTTCCTCAGGAAACATGGCCCAGATGTTCAATCCCTCAAGTGTCGGCTGGGAATTCAATTCAATGATCTCCAAACGATGTACAATGAGTCCTTCAAACTTACGTTTACCATTTCTGATGCTGACCGCGCAAAGATGGCAGAGTCGCTAGAGTCTGGGGCCTGTTTGGTGTAAGTTGTAATCATCCCCCACATGGATTGTTGTTGAGGCCATAACAGTCCAAATCTCTGACAATCTACGACCCGAAGGCGTTGCACCATATACTTGTGAAGGTGAGACGGTAACGCTTCTCGCAAAGACCGTTGTTTCATCATCGCTTGATTAGGACCAAGCCGTATACGAAGAAACCAGCTCATTTTTTGCGTATGTGCAAGTGCTTACCCACAATACTGTCAACTCATGACATTATCGTAGATCCGGCGAGATTATGTTTGGTCAGGGCCTGTTCACTACACAAGGTGTGCCTCTCATCTGTACAAAGATGGCGACCATGATTAGATGTAATCAGGCGAACAACACAAGAAACAACGCAAAATGCTGAATCCCGTCTTTTCGATCGTGCATATGCGTAACATGGGTAAGAGCGTGTGCTGATTGTCACGTTGTAACTGATGCTTTGCCCATCCAGTCCCCATGTTTAACGACGTCGCAAAGAAGGTTTGGTAAATCATGTCATGTCGATGCTGCAGACACTTCTGATGCCTTTAGCTAGCTTGAGAAAGCCATCAAGAATAAGTTGGCTCAGGGTGCCCAAGGAGTAAGTAAATACCTAATCAACCCCCCAGGTTTTGGATCTACAGAGTTCCTCAGGTTGATATCCTGCACTGGATGAGTCGCGCTGCACTCGAAATGATTGGACAAAGCGGCCTTGGGTATTCTTTCGATCCATTGGTGGAGGGAACTAAGCCACATCCATTCTCTGAAGCAGCTCAAGCCTTCGTGTTAGTACTACTCGATATTCCTAACATCAGCTGCTTACGATGACGCTCCGTCGACCAGCCCCGCCACGTCGAAGATGGCCCTAGAAATCCAGTTTTTACTCCCGACCCTCGTCAAGATTGGCTCCCCGAGGTTTAGGAGGTGGTTTGTTGATCATTTGCCTAGTAAAAGAATCCGTGCCATTCGAGATATGGTTGATACGTGGGATCGAACGACGATAGAGATTTTCGAAGGGAAGAAGAGGGCGTTGATGGAGGGTGATGGGGCTTATGCCAAGCAAGTCGGACAAGGAAAGGATCTTCTGAGTATTCTTAGTAGGTTTTCGTTGACCTCTGCCGTGAACCATTTGCTGATGGAATTTTTACCCAGTGAAGGCGAATATGGAGGCATTAGAGGAAGACAAGTTGCCTGACAAGGAAGTCTTGGGACAGGTATGTTATTCTATTTCCCTGATACTTGGTCTCTCCGAGTCACTGGTGATCTGACTACAGATGTCGTAAGTTGATTATGCTCGGCGGTTTTCAATAATCATGGCGACCATCAGGACATTTACCTCTGCCGCCACCGATACGACGTCCAATGCACTTTCACGCACTCTCCATTTCCTGGCACTGCACCCCGAAGCACAGGAACGCCTTCGTGCAGAAGTCATTGAAGCACGCAAAATCCACAACGGAGATATACCTTATGATGATCTGGTTTCTCTCCCTTTCATGGATGCAGTGTGTCGAGAAACCCTTCGCCTGTAAGTCTTTTGCTTCGGAGTCGTCCACCTCGTTGACTCGTCGTTTATCTTTCAGCCATGCTCCGCTCCCAATAGTTATCAGAGTGTACGCGTTCCAGTGCACTCACTTGGCCTTGTCTGACTCATCTTCTCTAGCGCCCGACAAAACAGTGTTTTACCCTTGTCGGCCCCAATCAAAGGCATCGATGGACGCGAGATGGATTCGATACTGGTTCCTAAGGATACCAGTATCTTCATTGGCATTCTGAACGCTAATCGGGATCCTCTGTTATGGGGCCCAGATTCTCTTGAGTGGAAACCGGAGCGATGGCTCGCACCCCTTCCCGAAGCTTTACATGAAGCTCACATGCCCGGGATCTACTCGCATCTGTCAGTGTGGTCTGCCGTCCCCCGCAGAAAGTAAGATTAACATTTTTTACATCAGCCTAACTTTCCTTGGTGGTGGTCGGGCGTGCATCGGGTTCAAGTTCTCCCAGTTAGAAATGAGTAAGTAATTTTGCGTGAGATAAGATTGCGCATTTGTAGAATCACTGATTCTCTATAATAGAGGTCGTCTTGTCCACCCTTGTCTCTGAGTTCCGTTTCTACCCTTCTGAAAAAGAAATCGTCTGGCAGATGAACGCTATCACGACCCCTACCCTCAAGGATTTTCCAGAGACCCCCCAGTTGCCGCTCAGGATGGAGGTAGTCAACCCGCGGGCTTGAGAAGGTCGTTCTTCAAAGCTGTGTTACTCGACCGGTCTCTGTATATCCGATACATGCGAACGACGATATTTTTGTTGCTTGTAACCCGATTCCCGCCCTCCTGTCAATCAGTTCATAGTACTTTGCTATTGCCTAGCCTAGACATCAGCCTGTTATGACTATGGTATCGCCCCAATGTATCCGCACCGTGGCGCCGGCTCAGGTACCTCCTGTAGTCATAGGAACAGTATAGCTATAGCAGATACGAGGAGGTTAAGTCGATTTTTTGAGACGTACAAAAGTTGAAATGTCTTTGGAATGTATGGTTGGTTGGTTGGTTGTGATTACCGGCGAGGTCCGCGCACGAACAGCCGGGGCCCGTACTACATACTACATTGGTCGCGCTCATGTGTTATACGGGATCTAGATTCGCAATAATTTGCTGTTCAAGTTGAGCAAGCATCGGATTTCGGACAAGAGACTGCTGACAAACAGGTACAAGCGTTACCGCAACGTCTTCCTCGTCGTTCATCATGGCCGCCTCCTACGATTCAACGTCCATTCTCATCCAGACATTTTCTCCATTCCCTTCGCTCTCTCTCACCGTCCCGTCCTCAACTCTTTTATCGGACGTACCTTCACTCCTCCAAGAACGCTATTATGACCTCCCCTTCAATGACCCTTCTCGCTATGTGCTCTCAACGCACAGGGGTCGCGCAATCCCACCTGAGGCTGCAGTTTCCTCGCTTCACGCAGATGAAACTGACACAGCCTCAACACAAAACTTTGTGTCTCTTCGTCTGACTCCCCGTCTTGTTGGTGGAAAGGGTGGCTTTGGTTCTCAGCTCAGGGCTGCTGGAGGTCGTATGAGTAGCCAGAAGACTAGCAACAATGATTCGTGTAGGGATTTGAATGGTAGGAGGCTGAGTACCATCAAGGAGGCTAAGAAGTATGTTGTTACTTCCCTCACTTGTTTCACTGGTCCGCCCTGACCATTATGACAGGCTTGCAGATTATCTTGAAGCCGAGCCAGAGAGGATAGCTGCGAAAGCTGCGGCGCAGAAGGCAAAGCTTGAAACTCTCGAGCGTAAGCTTGGCGTGTCGCCTCCAAGTGCTTCCGGCAGCAAATCAGCAGGCGAGTCATCTCGGAACGTTGGGACGGATGCGCCACCTGTTCTTGCGGGGGCGAAGCACCGACTCGATGATACGGAGTACCTTGAGCAAAGTAGAGAACTTACGGAAGGTGTGAAGAATGCTGTGACGGCTGGTAGGTGTTCATCCTTATTGGAAGGGACAAATTTCCGATGTTTTTGTTTCATTAGGATTTCTCAAGAAAAAGAAGAAAGTCAAGCTAGCTGATTCGACGGCCACGGATGCGGCCCCTACTGTAACAAAAACTGCAGTGAAGGTTGGAAAACCCGTTGTTGAGGCTCCACCCGTTGCAGAGGCTGTTGGAGCATGAGTCTACTATAGTGTTTTCTATCGTTTTATCTGTGCTTTATTCATAAGCTTCAAGCAGGAAGTAATTTATTTATCAGTGTCATGCTTCCGTCATAGATCATTTATGTTTTACGCAACGTTTGCAGTTGAAGCTGCCTAAGCTTGCTCAAGCGCGCCGGGCTGATATGGTTTTGAAACATTCTGATGGTTCCTCGACAGGTGTTGAACAATGAATGAGCCGCTCAGAATTTAATTGAATACCCCTCATTGAAGGTCGACCCAGGCCGACCCATATAACTTGGTATTCAGGCTGGCCCATCTATGTAGGTCGTGGGCTTCCGCCAAGCCGACGGATGGTCGGCCGATCGATACGCATCACGTGTTTTCTGAATAATTCTGATGATTCTGATTTGCTGCCGAGTCAGATAGTGCTGCCAAAATTTACAGAAAACTTTTTTATACACATTCAAAAGAACTCCACCACAACTATACTCCCTTGACTCTGACTGTCTCACTTTCTGACTTATAATGTGCCCTCACGCAAACGGCGATAACCTATCCAACGGAGAGATGGTCCCAGTTCCCCTCACTAACGGCTCCTCATCAGGAAAGCGTGGAACCAACCCTAGCTTGAATCGTCTATCGACAGAACAGCGTAACCCATACGCACCGCGCGCCGCCGATTTCCTTTCCAACATTTCAAATTTCAACATTATTGAGAGCACTCTCCGAGGTATGTACCCATTAACTTACATCCTGATCGTGAAGGGAAATTTCAACCTCCTGACTTTTGCCGTTTACAGAGGGAGAGCAATTCGCTAACGCTTTCTTCGATACCAAGACTAAGATCGCCATCGCCAAGGCTCTCGATGCCTTCGGTGTTGAGTACATCGAACTCACCTCTCCCGTTGCCTCAGAACAGTCCCGTGCGGACTGCGAAGCTATCTGCAAGCTGGGTTTGAAGGCTAAGATCCTCACCCACATTCGATGCCACATGGACGATGCCAGGATAGCCGTCGAAACTGGTGATTCCTTTTTGTAAATCCTTTCATGGTCTTGAACTAAAAAATGGGCTTTTCTGTCAGGCGTTGATGGTGTCGACGTCGTCATCGGCACCTCGTCCTTCCTCCGCGAGTTCTCGCATGGAAAGGACATGACTTATATCACCAAGACCGCTATCGAAGTTATTGAATTCGTCAAGTCCAAGGGCATTGAGGTCCGCTTCTCATCGGAAGATTCTTTCCGCTCGGACCTGGTTGATCTCCTTTCGATCTACCAAACCGTCGATAAGATCGGTGTCCACAGAGTGGGTATTGCGGACACCGTTGGTTGCGCCAACCCCAGACAAGTGTACGATCTCGTCAGAACCCTCAGGGGTGTTGTTGGATGCGACATTGAGCTCCATCTTCACAATGACACCGGAATGGGTATGCTCTTTCAATAACAAAGGCTATAGCTCGAGTCTCACAACAAACTAAATAGCCATTGCCAACGCCTACACTGCACTTGAAGCTGGTGCAACGCATATTGACACTTGTAAGCCCATCAACATCACGATGAGCCAGTCTTATCAATGTTTGTAGCCGTTCTCGGTATCGGTGAGCGTGTCGGCATTACACCTTTGGGAGGCCTCATCGCCTGCCTCTACGCCGCCAACCCCGAATACGTCAAGTCCAAATATAACCTCTCCATGCTCCGTGAAATTGAGAACCTGGTCGCCGAGGCCGTCGAGGTCAACATACCCTTCATGAACCCCATCACGTTCGTACATTTTCCGCAAGTTCACTTCAAAATCTCACCTTTATTTTTACAGAGGCTACTGCGCGTTCACCCACAAGGCTGGTATCCACGCCAAGGCCATCCTCAACAACCCTAGCACCTACGAGATCCTCAAGCCCGAAGACTTCGGCCTCACCCGCTACGTGTCCATTGGGTGAGTTGCTGCCACCCTGCCATGAGACATCGCGTCTTACCTCTATCTCCAGACACCGTTTGACTGGTTGGAACGCCGTCAAGTCGCGTGTCGAGCAGCTAGGGCTCAAGCTTACCGACGAAGAGATCAAGGACGCAACCAACAAAATCAAGGAGCTCGCCGACGTGCGCACACAGTCCATGGACGATGTTGATTCCCTGCTCCGTGTCTATCACTCCGGCATCCAGAGCGGCGCGCTCGCTGTTGGGCAAAAGGAGGCGCTGGATCGCCTGCTCAAGCAGCACCGCGAGGAGGCGCAGCAGAACAAGACAGAAGCTTAAGATGCACTGTGCATTTGTAAATCGTTGGGGCAAAGCGAGAAGGAAAGGAGGAAGGATCACCCGCGTTGTATTTGTAGAAAAGGACTTGATTGATGTTGCACAAGTCCACTGTCTTATCTATCGCAAAATTCAACCTAGCCATGTTTATATTACCTATCGCTTGCGTATATATCGCTTCCGTTACTAAACAAACAACTTTTCAAAAGTTGACTGATCGATTCGACTACTTCGATATGTAAAGTCAATTGTTGTTTGTTCTGTCCCTTCCAGGACCCTCAAGACCTGCCTCGCACTAGGCCGGCCTTCCGGATTCTCGTGAACACGGCTCTCAACCAGATCGCGAACTGAGATGGCCTTATCATCATCTTCAGTCTCAAGCGTCGACCCATTGAACAAATTATAATTGATCGTCTCGCATCTATGTGACCCGTGGCCTCAACCATAGATGGAATACGAGCAAAAAGGAAACTCTAAACGGGGAGTGTACGCTAGATATGCTACAATGCTAGTACATAGAAAGAGAACAGTAATACAGGATTAGGTATATGCCATACCGAAACGATGGACAAAGCCACAGCATTGGGTGGATGCTAGATATATCATAGAGACTCCCGTCCCAATCCATGGAGTAAATCCGAGAAGGGGTAAAAACACACGTAGGATGTAACCTATGCTGGGACGATTCCCATCTTATGGAACATCTCGTCCAAAGTCTTGAAGGCAACGGGCTTTACGAGGCTGCATGAAATGGTGATCAGTACCTTGGAAGCATGCCAGCGACGATACTTACTATCCGTCAACTCCAGCCTCAAAAGCTCGCCGCTTATCCTCGAGGGACGACATGCCTGTAAGAGCCAAGATACGGGCCGAGTTACCTCGTTGTGTCGAATTAGCGCTTGACCGCCTCGACTCAATTGCACGAATCTCAGCTGTCGCAGCAATGCCTATTTCAAAAACGATGGTTCAGCGAAATGTGCCGAAAGATCATGGATGCCGGCTTACCATCGAGATTGGGCATAGAGAGGTCAAGGAGGACCACACTGATGACCGTTTGATCAGGCAACGAAAATAAAGAAAAAATATGACTTACTCAAAAGGGCTATCCTTTTCAAAAGTGGTCACTCCATCGCGACCATCAACGGCAGAACAGAAGTCATATCCCTAAATCATACATGAAACTAACATTCATCTTCGATTTTCAAACGATCCATACCTTTTGAGATAGCCATTTGATGCTATAACAATTAGTACTCAGTTAACTGTCGTCTCGAGTTCCACTCACAGTAGATTTCTAAGGATACTGTTGTCCTCAACAACCAAGACTCGGAAGCGGTGGTCTCCTGATCCGGGCAGACGAAGTGATGATTTCAGAAGCGACCCACCGGAGCCCACGGATACTGTTTTCTCTGGGTCCACGCTGCCTTCTCGCTCAGGCGCAGTGACAGGTTCCTTCCACGGAGATGTTATTGGAATTGATGATGATGATCGCACACTCAACGGCGGTCTGGGATGGTACGCCCGTGCCCAAGCATAGTGGCTTTTGTCAGATTTCCGCCGAAGGATGGACGAGCCAGAGATATTCTGCTCCTTTCCTTCGATGGAAAGAGGTGAAGGTTCAACTCCGTTCGGCTGAGGCGCAGACTTCGGCGCAATCGAAGTCTGTGGACTTCCCTTCATCTTGAACGCGTGCAGACATAGCTTGACTAGAGCTCGCAACCGCAGAGGTCCAAACGGTTTGAACAGAATCCGACAAATACCACCCACGAGCTCATGGTCTGCAGCAGCTTCCATAACCGTCGCGCTGCCACGAGACGAGGTGATGATAATGAACGGGAGGCTCGTATCCCGAATTCGTGTGGCTTCCTTAACGGGTGAGATATCCTCATTCAAAATAACAATGTCTCCACGCCCTAGGCCACTGTGAACCTCAAATCCCCACCAACTATTAAGAACGCCGTAAAGTACTCTTTTAAGGAGTTGTGTGCCTTCGTGTGGCGCATCAAATCCGACGAGAGTTATGGTGGGGAGTTTCAAAGAACCCTCGGGCTTGAAGGGTTCCATCTCTGATGCTCTGGCGGGTCCTTCGACCTTATCGGCGAGGAAAGTGACCTTGATTTCCGCGCCACTACCTTCTTCGCTCCAGACGTCCACTTTACCGCCCACACTTTCGGATGTGACGATGCTATTGACGATGGCCAAGCCCAAACCAGTCCCAGTTTGTAAAGGATTTTCTTGGGAGAAAGGGTGGAACAGCTGATTCTGTATGAATCAAGCATAAGTATACTGACATCGATGTTTTTGAAGTTGAATCGATATACTTTGAGGAAGTTCTGGCTAATGCCCTTGCCAGTGTCCAGCACGGATAGCTCTACCTTGATTTTATCCGGTGGGTCAGTGTCGGCGAGAGGAAGCTCTCGGAGGACGACGTGAACGAAGCCACGCTATATTGACTCGATAAGACAGATATAGCGACATAAGGATCTTGTAACGTACCGAAGTAAACTTTAGGCTGTTCCCGAAGAGGTTCATGAGCACTCTGCGTATACCGCCTTTCTCACATATCAAAGTCCATCCCTGATACATTTCCCAGTCAGCAATGAATAGATTGAAGTGTAAACACGAAAACCACCTCGCGTCGATATCCGATATCAATCACAGTCTCCACAAAGGTCGATGAACGAGGCATCGGCAGCCCGGAAATGTCATTGGGTGGAGAATAAACGCTTCCAATCGCAGAGTCACCCACGATTGCTGAGCGTGCACGATAACCGATCCAAGACCCATCAACGGCGTCCTCCACAAGCTGCATGAGATCAACTCTATATGATGCCCGATAAGCATACAAGGATCAGATAGCATTAATCAACCGACCTGGAGGGGTTGATCACATTCTCGACGCCACCAGCTTTGGAGTTTCCACTGAGCTTCGTGAAATCTAGAACATGGTTGACTGTCTCCACGAGAGACGTCCCACAAGCTTGTACGGTTTGAAGAAACGAAAGCTGAGAGTGACTCAAATGGCTGTCGCCGAGGAGTTCTGCAGCTGCCAAAATCTAGGTAACAAGGTCAATGAATATTCCAAGCGAGATAGAAATCGATTTACCCCATGAAGAGGTGTACGAAGTTCGTGTGATATACTTGTGGGAGCAATGTGAGCGTAGAACAGGAGCTCACCGATAACAGGACAAAGACGACTCACTTGGAGATGAACAAACTCTTCGCCTTGTCAGCAAGAATCATACGACGCTTCAGCACCGCAGACAAAATAATGACACCTGTCCTCCAAATCAATACGACTCATAGAATAACAAAGAATAGAAACGAACCTATCGCACGCAAGTACGACAGCTCATGACCTTCCAGCTAACATGAGTTCGGTCAAATCAATGTGAAGTTCATCATCACAAGTCAGCAGTCTTACATATCGCTTGGTCTGATTTGTGCCATTATACGCACACAGAAGCGCAAACGGCCTCTTGTCAATATTGAAAATCGGTACCGCTAAGCACGAAATACGAGTATCAGCATTCAATGACCCCATACAAAAACAAACACCCAACATACTAAGCGCATACTGTATATGAGTCGGCAAGAACGGCCTAAAGCTCGGCGGCACAATCCCCTCACTGATCTTCCCATCCGGGTACTTCGCGAAGAACGCATTGAGCTGCTGATACTCCTCCGACGACAGCTGACGCTTCGTTGCCTGCAAATTAGGATCGCCAAAATGCATATTCACAGAAACAGTCCCCTCGGCGCTCATAGACTCCAACACCTCACAATGCGAGACGTCCATGACGATGACACCCTCGACATCAAGCGTGCGCTTGACGAGCTTCGCGGCGCGGTCATACACTTTATCCATCGGCGACCCAATGAATCCAGGCGGCCCACTCGGCTTCTCGCTCTGCGGCTGTTCCGTGTCAATCTCGAGGCATTCGCGGCTAAACTGCTCCATCTATACATAGCACAACACGAGCGGGAACCTTTGAACATTTGCGTAATAACGCGGTACAATGACTCACCGAATTCTGGATGCGGTCTCGAATCCGAAGTTGGATCTGAGTACGTAAACGTCAAAACCACGATAGCGTCGCAACTCAGGGTCGCGGAGAAAACCTAGAACGTCACAGACCTTGTCTCGCCAGAGCTCCATCTCTCGCATGGCGATGGCCTGGAAAAACATTCAAGTATGCAGGTGAGAAAGAAAAATCTATCCAACAGCCAAAATAACGCACCGCGAACTCCTTCAGCGTGTGTTTCTGCCGAGGTGAAAAGTCCTCACGTGGAGTATCACTGAAGACAGCCAGCCTAGAAGACAAGCAAAAAGGGTGACACAGCATTAAAATGCGGGGATCACATTTAGAGTTCATATTAACATACGCTCCGATGTTGTATCCATCCGCAGTCCTCAGGGGTGCTCCCGCATAGAACCGGACATGTGGCGCACCTATCACGGCCGGCTACAAGAGATCGTAAGATACGATGGCCAACTACTCGGGAAAACATGAGCTCACGTTCTTGGCAAACCGCCAGTCCTCATGGGTATCAAGGATAACCATTGGCTCATCACCCCTGAAGGAGAGATTCTAGTGAGCCACCAGGTATTAAAAAGTCTAAATGAAAGCTGCCATACCGTTGCAGGATAGCGTGAGCACAGATGGAGTGAGCACGCGCATTCGTCGTTGACGGAATGCCCCCTGCGCAAAACTCAAGTGTTGGTCCGAGTCGCCACAGAAAAAGTTCTCATCGCGCGAAGCGTACTTACATATTGACTTATGCCACCTAAATGAAGAGATATCAGACGGGGAGGACTGCATTCAAGCCATATATGCGACTCTTACTGTTCGTTACCATCAATCAAAGAAATCACCACACCTTTGGTACTAAAAACCAACTTCGCCAGATGCGCAATACGGTCAAAGTTGAGATCAGGACCTGTATTCCAAATATTGAACCTAAAGTCACAATGAGGGAACAAACAGGTCGATAGTCAATATCAAACACGCACTTATACAACGCCCTCCTCCGCTCAAGCTCATCAGGAGGATTAGGCGGAGCGAGATACCCAATGTCATTGAACATCTGCTCCTCCTTCGCTGCACGATTCGCCCGAATACTTGTGATACTCTCCTGCGCAATCCTTCCCCCAGGCAGTGGAGGCTCACGAGGCGACGCCTCCGGAAGCGGGGATGACGTCTGTCGCGTCAGACATACCCGCCTAGGAAGCGCGGAGACCGACATTGGCGTGCTCGACGCGGATTTGTACGTCTGAACAGAGGGTCTCGATGCGGTGGAGGTGGCAGACATGTCGTTGGCGCTCGCCGAGCAGTGGTCCTCGTTAGGAACCGCACACGCGCCAAAGTAGTCGCCGAGAGACGATTCAGATCCTACCTTGGGAAGCGGCGCCGACGCAGCTGCTAGCTGCTCCGGGCTATTGAACAGCGCCGGCGGGGGATGATCCTGTTGTGGGGGCGTCGAAAGTTTACCAGTGGCGGAAGTGCTCTCCAAAGGTGAGTCAGAGCGTGACGAAGACAAAAGTGTCTCATTATGCAGGGCGCTAGGAACATGTTCAACGTCTGTTGTACCTTGCCAAAAACTTGTACGACGCCATTTGCGCGTTCCCCCCGGCGTATCCAGGTGATCGGGGCCTGGATCGACATCCGGTGGGTGGGACCCGGGTAGAGTGGCGGTGAAACCACGCATAGGATCAGTAAGTTCGTGTTCTGGAGAAGGTAGTGCAAGTGGGGAAATGTCTACCCGCGCCGCTGCCCATCGTAGTGTCGCAGCGGTCGTCTGTGCCTCTGAGTTTATATGCGCGGTACTCGGTGTCGAGTTGACGGCCTCTCCGGGAGACGGTAGTGGAGCGGAAGAAGTGGAGAATGAGCTCCGCATCCGAAGAGCGGGCATTGGGATGTTGGGAGGCGCCGCGGGGCGGAAACGCCTCAGCGAGGATGATGGGGATATCGATATAGTCGAGGTAGACGACCGGGCTGCAGCAGGAGGGAGTGTTGGACTCACTTCTGCGGATAGCTGTCGCGACTCAGAGTGCGCAACCATATTGCTAGACGGAGTCCCAGAATGATGCGTTACAGGGCGAATATCACCGTCGTGACTTGTTGGAGCAGATCCTGGAGCCTCGTTTGAAAGTGAAAACGAGGATTGACAGGACCGCGGAGGAGTGGGTGTACGGTGCGGATCCCACTGACCATTTGAATATGCATTGATAAATGTGGCCCAGTCGTAGTCGGAGTGCATAGAGATTGAACTATTGTCCGCATTAATTGGGGAAGTATCATGCTCCGCGTCAAAGGGAGAAGGGAGGGCGCCTATTGAATAGAAAACGGGATGAGAGTGAGAGTTATGAACCATGTCTAACATACGGACCGAGACCCATGTCTGATTCGTCCTGTTTGACGGTCTTCATGTGGGAAAATGCATCTTGAGGTTTCGATTGCAGAGACTCGTGGACAAGCGGCCTCTCATCTGGCCTGAGCCAGCGAGCTGCAAAGGATGGGAGAAAGGATATCTTGTCTTTTGAAGGCGCAGTTGACGGGCGAGATGGCGAACGGCGAGTGGGCCGTTTCAAGGACCCTGGTGCAGAGAATTGATTGTTAGAGGGGAGAGAAATCGAGGACTGAAGATGGTCAAGAAGATCAAGAGTAGAGGCAGACAAAACTGTCGCAGCGGGGGGGTCCTGTGTTGCCATGAGTGATTAATGCGGTACTTAGACGCGACTCTGAGACGACAAGAGCGAGGTGGCGTTGTCAATAAGGCGCGCCACACATGGGACGGGCGGCGGCGCAGTAGATCAGGCAGCAGAGAGTAGCAGGCAGGCAACAGAGGACACGCACCACATTTGCCTCCTTGTACCTGCTCCAACTATCCCCAGGTTTCGGCCTCCTCCGAAACCGTGCGACTCTGACGTCACTTACATACAACGTCCCTTGAATGATAAAACTTCGCGACGTCCATGCGGCTATCAAGGCACAGCAGACCCAGCCCGAGCATCCCCGAGCACAGAGGCACACTCTATGACTCCATTTTCTGCAACTTCTGCAAGCCTCGTCCCGGTTTAGCATCTGCGCCACTAGCTTTCGCTTCGTTTACGGCATCTCTCCGCTATCCAAAAATTACAAGCTATTCCATTATCTCTGCCTCCTTTGCTCTATTTAAACATCCGCTACGACCAGCAAGCTCCACATGAACAAAGGTAATGTAAGGTTATCATTCTGGTCAGAGACGGCCTCTAGAACGGACGAGAGCGCAACCACAGATATGTAACGTGTCGTCTATGTAGTCGGATCAGCTGACCGTGCAAGATGCGTAACAAATACCAAAAACGCACCGAGAAGGCTTCCGCAACTCCTAAAAGGCGGAGAAGCCAAGCACAGCCCACGATCGAGACCGTGAACGCAATGCTACCTTCCAACGTCTTTGACGTCGTTGGCGACCATCGATGGAGTCCAATCCTTTTTCCCACAATGGAAGCCTGTCCAACTGTCAGAAACAATACTTGCACACGCTAAAACGACTCACCATTGCATCTCCCACGCCCAGTGTCAATATTCCCGTGAACTGCAACAGCTGCGACGGCCTAATCACACCTCGCCATCAATACATATCCATAGTCTACAAAGAAATAACACACCCTTCAAGCCAAACAGACCCTGCACATCCCGTCAAAAGGTAGAAATGGCTCAAAATCGCCGTTCCCCGATCACGGTGATCCAAGAACTCGTTCATGAAAACGTGGACCGATGCGCCAAAGGGATATATCGCAAAGTATCGCACATATTCTGTGAACACGAACAGCGCAAACGCGGCACTGAATGACAGGTGCGTGAAGGCAGGCTGCCATATCACGCAAAGCAAAGATTAATCTACGTCCCACCAAGAACAACGAACGAAGATCTCACGTCAATTGCAATACCCGGAATGAACATCACCACTGCCAACGCATGGAAAAACTTACGACGGGCATTAAGCCCGAGAGTCGGGACATGCTTGTCTGCCGCATCCAGCAAATCCGAGGCAACCTGCGTTCCATTCGGCAAGTTCGGAAGAGCTGGGAGTGCCGGGAGAGCAGGGAACGCCTTCCCCACGACGCCCACAGACGGAGACGAAGATGAAGACCCTGGAACCGGGGTCATGGCCGTTCCAGACTGCTCCGTCCCCTGCGACGCCGTGTTGTCCGGTACCGTCAAGGCCACGAGTGTTTCACTCGTTATACTGTTCCGATGCCAGTACCGTCGAGACCGTGCGAGCTGGCGGTTCCAGCCTGCGACGCTCAGAGAGCCCAGAGCAGCCCAGTACGCAAGAAGTGCGGGGCGTGTCCATTTGCGTTTGCCCTCAAGAAGCCAAAAGATAACCCAGAGCCACGGGTCCCGCTTCCCGAGACACCACTTTGTCCACATGCCGATTACGCCTACAACAATAAGTACGGTCCCAATGTAGAACCCGAGAGCCAAAAGGCGTCGATTTCGTGGCTTGTCTTGTGGGTTGCGAAGGCGTCGGACCGGACGCTGAGCGATGTGACGCGAAAGAACGAGGAAAGGAGAGAGGAGGAAGCCAGTCAGGAGGGGGCCTGCGATTAATGCAATCTGAAAAGTAAGCAGAGGTGTAGGTAGGCGGTAAGTTCTGATGAAGGGCGTAGTGACAGGCCGTATCTACTTCCCGTTAGAACACCGTATAAAACAGAGGAAGAGTAAAGACGTACTCTAGCGATAGTGATGTTGAAAAATTCCATGCAAACCGCCGTTCCACCGAAGCAGACAAGACCAAGTTCTCCTAGGGTAAATACACGATGTGCCAGGCGAATGCCTACATACAACGTGAATTGATAGAATAGTGCACAGAATATTACTTCAAAATAATTTAGATCTGTCAAATCCAAAACTTGGGTAAATCACATCAGACCAGTAAAAATGAATAAACGAACGCTCCCAAAGTCCAAAATTTTGTTGTTGAAACAACACCTTGAGTCCAAAAATGCCACAGGTCACACCTAGCGTAAATAGGATATAGTACAAGGACCGTCGGCCTTCACTTCGAGGCACAGAGGTACGTTCGCCTTCGGTGGTGTTTCCACGTTTGAGGCACCGGTATTCTTGGTACCACGAAGCACAAACATGCAGGAGGAGAATAGTGGAGCAGAACGTTCCGAGATCCACAAGATTATAACGAGCTCTTACCAGAGCGTCTAGAGCGGTAGGAACATCAGGCGAGTTATGAAGCTCGGCCGGAGCCTCAATGCGCCATTGTTGGGGAAGGGGACTTGTACGCGAGTTATCGCCAGATGACAGTCGAAGTGCGGATATCAGAAGACCAGCCGCAATGAGAGGACCCAAAAGTAGACCAGTGAAGACTCCGTCATCTGAAGATTCTCTGTGTAATTTGTGTCAAAGCAGTAAACGAGGCGGTAAGGTGAAAATTCACCTGTAGTTTTTGGGGACAGTCATCCATATGAACCCAAAATCAGTTTTGGGGGTGGTGATAAGCGAGTTATGGCGCCTGGTATCCTTCACTTCCGATGGACGAGGAGATGGGGAAGGAAGTTTTGTAAGCGGGGAAGATGATGAAGATGTCGAGAATTTGGGATGAGGTAGAGAAGACGTAGGGGTTTGGGAATGCAATAATGTACTATGTGTCCATATGCTATACAAAACCACAGTCAAGCTAAATATAAGGAGTTCTGAATGTAGCTAAATTTAGCGGCAATTTGAAAAAAGGTACCAAACCAAGCTCACCTTTTACAATCCACAAATTATGCTGGCCGGTGTTTGCCTCCGAAAATTTGTATATAGTATGAGAAGCGTATAGTATTGCACCAAGAAGAATGTTTGATTCTCCGCACTTACGAAAATCAGCGGAGAAGATCCATGTCCACGACGTTGGAAATAATGGAATGCGGAATTCTAGGAGTGTAGGAAAGAAAGTGATGTCATGCGACGCGCCCCGACGTGAACGCGCGAACGCTGGTGAAACGTGGCGGTGAGCGGTGCTCTTGGCGTGGCTATTGAGAACTGGGGAACGCGACCGAGTAAAATCCTGGCGCGGAGCAAGTAATGTCGACCCATTACCAGACTCGCCTGAGGAAGCCGCGTGCGGACTGCGGCGCCGCCGGAGCGACGCTTCCAGGTTATCGTCCTTGATGGCTAAAGACGAACCATTCTGCGATGCGAGTCTTCCACGAAAAGAGTGAGGTCTTTCGTATTCGGTCTCAGAATCACTATCGCTACTCCGTGAAGCGGAACTACCCATTTTGACTGAATACAAAACGGCATGGACCATATTTCACTACGCGTACCTCGATGAACCCGCTTGATAGCTCGTACTCCAGCCCAGGTTTGCTGCTATATGTCCCGTATTGGCTCGAACAGTATTATTGCTGCTATTCGAGTCCAGTCGCCGACGAGCCGTACGCCCATTCTGTCGTGATTTTCGCGTCATGTCATTGCGATTTGTCGGTCCCCCGGACAACGGGGGTGAAGGAGAGGAACGTGAACGAGGCAGCTTGTGAGGTTTAAGGGTCACTCTGAGCTTTTTGAGATCAAGAACTGGTCCAGCCGTTGAGCATTGCAAGGTGCTTTGTTGGATGTCTTTGCCGCGCGCACGTGATACGTGCTTGGCCATGTTGAATTTCAATGCCATTGGCATCTGATTCTCTCCACGTCTTTTAGACTTCCAAAATTAGTTTAGCTCCGGCTCGCGAACGGTCACTAACGGTATGTACATAATAATTACTTCTGTCACGTTCGCGTTCTGGATATTAAGCCAGACGCGTTTTTTTTCGCTCTTTCCAGCTGTCACACATCATGTCCAGTGCGGTCTACCTCGAGGACGTTGAAACTAGCGATACGCGCAGTGATGGGCCTCCTTCCAGTCCTGCACCATCACCCACTCCCTCTCTTACGAAATCTGTCAGCGCCTCCCAGAGCAGTGGCAGTATCAAGCGCCAGCGAACTCTCGTAGACATGTTCACGGGTTCTCAAGGGAAATCTTCCTCGACTAATGAACCATCTGCAAAGAAACTGAAGCTCACACCATCTGGCTCATTCACGTCGAGTTCTTCGTCCCTAAAATCGAAGGGCTCAAAGATCTTTGGGATACAAAAACTTAATTCCATACCCTTTTCGATGTCAGAATATCTAGAAACTCTGACAGATGATCAGAAACGCTTCTTAAGACTTGAATGTGAAGTCCTGGGCAAAAGTTGGTGAGTAGGCTTTCGTAAAACGCAGTTTAAATCCTCGTCACTCTATTCAATTCTTGTTAAGGCTTAAAGTCCTTAAAGATGAAATCAAGAAACCCTACTTTATCGCGCTGAAGCAATTCCTTTGGGATGAGGGCGTCAGGGGTCCAGATGATAGTTCTGCGAAACTCAAGATATACCCCGCACGTAAGAATCTTTGGTATTTCGTTTTGCCTTCTTGTAGAACAAGGTTTTTGTAACAGCAAAGAACATTTACGCGTGGTCAAACACACCTTTGGGGAAAGTGAAAGTGGTCATATTGGGTCAGGGTGAGTATCCATCCCTTTCAATGGAATCACTGCAGTGAACATTCCTATAGATCCCTACCATGGGCATGGTCAAGCTCATGGTGAGTCAAAATTTTTCACGAGTGCAACGGTAAATCGACTTCCGTATGAGGATTGTGTTTTTCTGTGCCAACTGGTGTCGCGGTCCCCCCTTCCTTGCGAAATGTGCGCGTGTCTCTTATTAGCTGTTTTTTTCTGGCCACCTGATATGCTGGCTGTTTTTTTTCCCTTGTTTTATTCACATCTGGATTGGAAGATCTACATAGAGCTCAAGGCAGAGTATCCGGAGTTCGAAGTCCCTAATCATGGGTGAGTCCTCCGAGTCGCGGTCTACACAATCACGTTTGTCTCATCGTGTTTCGTACAGAAACCTTACAGCATGGGCCCTCAATGGTGTCCTTATGCTCAACACCTGTCTCACCGTCCGCGCAGGAAATGCAGGGTCTCATTTCCACAAGGGCTGGGAAGAATTCACGGACAGGGTCGTGGACATTGTGGACAAGTATGGGGGTGCCAATCTTCCAACTGTTGGAGTGGGATCCGACAGTGCCGGAATCGGCCGTGGTGTTGTCTTTTTGGCTTGGGGGGCTCCTGCGGGCAAAAGAGTTGCAAAATTGGACAAGGTCTGGGCGTTAGCATATCGATCAAAATGTTCGTGGCTAACAACAGGAGTAATCTGGGTAACCAGGGAAAACACTTAATTTTGACGAGTGCCGTGAGTCGTGATACATCTTGCGCCCTGACTAGACCTTACTATCCTTCGCGCAGCATCCGTCGCCGTTATCAGTCGATCGTGGGTTCCGGGGAAACAATCATTTCAAGCTCGCAAATGAATGGTTGGAAAAGAGATACGGTGCCGAAGGAAAAGTCGACTGGGGCAACCTTAGCGTCCAGGAGGAAGTTTGAGTTTTAGGATTTATCATTTTTTGTTGATTTCTTGAACCTTTTTTTCGTTACGGACAAGCTTTTTGTACATTAGATGTTCTTGAATCCCAAGAAATTCAGTGGAGTCGGCACTCAGGGGCCAGGCCAGGGCAGACATATTTATTTCGAACCAATCAGATCACTAGATTTTCCCATCATAAACCCGATTATATCATGATACCGATTTCATCAGTTGTTGACTATATATATGTACATACATATGTATGTAGTTGACATATGTATGGATAGGGGTCTGGGGTAGGCTCGTAGGCTCTGGCAAGACAAATTGCCAAGAATTGTAGCATGTACGCCACCAGATAACACCTTATACAGCCTTGGCAACAAATTTTTCCCACCGCCACGACAATCGAAGTAAACATAGAACATTGTAAGTTCCTCAACATGATAAAATACATTCAACCGATCTAGGTATATAACTATAGCAGAAGATACAGTAATGATATAGTCGTCAGATAGATTACATGGACACTTGAATGTTGCCATGAAGTTTTTGTGATACGATTAGCTCTGGTTATTAGTGGTAGAAGAAGAAGCTTGGAGAAGTCAGTCCGAAATCGATCAGGGCATAGAGCTTATACCCCATCAGGGCCGTACGATCCTATCCGGTAGGCATGTTCCTGCTGTTCCTGCTGCTGCCGTTGATGCTCAGTGGCCCCGTCATGCATACGGTGTTGGTCAAGTGGCCGCGAGGCTTGGTGGGTCTGCATTTGAGCAGGGATAGGCAGGTGCAGACTGTGGCTGATGGAATACTGCTCAGTGAAAGTACGTCGATGAGTGAACGGCCCCGGGACAGGGATATGGCGTTGATGCAGAGAAATATGGGATTGTGGATGCGAAAGAGTCGTTGAAGACGGTGGACTTTGACAAGGCATAGTGGTGCCGTGATCTTGATAAGGTAGCGCGTGGTAGGAATAATGTTCGCGAGGAGAATCTACGCGGGTTTCGCCTGATCTCCCGACGAAGCTTGGACTGCTGTAAGAGCCCCCCAGATGTCTCTCGGTGGGATGGGAGTACGTTGGTGAATGCATGTACGCGTTAGTCGCGGAGGGTGGGATGGGACTACGAGATGATGGTAAGGATGATGAAAGCCCACTTCCATAAGACGGATATATTGGCTTGGTCGATACAGGTGACTCCATGGGTTGCATTTCTTGATACGGAGATTCTGGTGGCGGATCGCTGGAGTCGTCCATTGTGAAAGTATTGTCCCATGTCTCAGAATCGATGACGTGAAGCTCGCGCGAGGAACTCGCGATAACAGAAGGTGAGAGCGAGCTGGCACGCGGGGACGAATCAGACTCGGAGTCGTGGCTAGAGAAAAAATCGATAGCATATGAGCCATCCCCGCTATCTGTCAATTTGGGTTTGTCTTTGCCTGTCGGCCCCTTGCCCAAAAGCGGTCGATCATCTGGGGGCCATCCGACCATCTTACGCAGCCTAGCATTCTCTTCCTGGAGCTCCGCGACTCTCTGCTCTAGCGCCTATTTGAAAACAGAAATTCATATAATTAACGATAGGAATTTCACATCCACATAACATACAAGCAAGTGTGCGGCGCGCCGAGCGCGAAAAGCTCTCTGAACATCCCGAGCGCGATTGGGAGGAAGATTGTCATTCCTTTTGCGGCCGCGCTTTGATGTCATGAGAATTGGGGATACAGAGGGAGAGAAAGCTGGTTATGGGGTCTGTCCTGGACATATAAATGGGCTCCGGACTAGTAATCGGGAGATTCAATCTCGTTTCCTTGTTTGGATCTCGATCGGGACACTGCAGCACACCTTGCACACGATGCCCATAGATATGTAGACCCTAAAGATTTTGGGTTGCGCATTCAGATCCTCTTCTTTCGGCCTCTCCAATTCCGCCTGTTGGCCTGCTTACGCGACTCATTATCTGTTAGCGTAGTCATGGCAGATCATCGTTCACAGATGTACGTCTTTGGCGCCTCATCTGACTTAGGTGCAACCCCCTTTTTATTCTTCCCATTTCGGGCATGTCACAACGCCTGCACTCCGACATGTCTCAAAATTCAATTTCTCAAAAGAATTATTTAAGCTCCTATTATAGGCCACTCATCTTAGCACAAAATTGTAGTTACAACAGGAAATCGTATCTTCCACAAAATATCGTTCGTCCTCTGTGGAATTGTTGTCTTTGAACTCGATATATCATAAGGAGATGAA
The DNA here is from genome assembly GCA_017657315.1 of Termitomyces sp. K1Ag. Taxonomy (NCBI): domain Eukaryota; kingdom Fungi; phylum Basidiomycota; class Agaricomycetes; order Agaricales; family Lyophyllaceae; genus Termitomyces; species Termitomyces sp. K1Ag. Next base: position 21,888 of record JAGGAR010008014.1, read on the forward strand.
AATCATACCAGTTCCACAAGGTACCAATGCACACCCGATTATCCCGACGTTCAGCTCCGAGCAGCCGTTCGAGCCTCTTTCCTTGCGGCCGCTTTTTCTTTGTCCCTCTTGGTGAATAATTTGTGGCGAGGGGGAGCCTCTCGCGCGAGTGATTTATTCGCCGCCTTGTTTTTCTCGACATAGGACATGTGCTGAGCGCCACTGAGCGCAGTGAGTGATCCCGTTGTCCGTTGGGCTGTAGGGAATTTAGTAGGGCCACCAAAGTCCTTCGAAGTGACAGTTCCAGCCAAATCCCCTTCTACGGCACGGATATCTGACCCCAGATCTGCCTCGCTTTCATTCGCTAATAGAACAGAGGATAATAGTTCAATCTGTTCATCGCGCGTTCTATAAACGAGATCCGGAAGATCCTCGAGACCATCGAGATGTGTAATGACCTTGAAGGCATAGCCTTGGTCGATCAAAAATTGTTGCCTTTTGGTGCTATAGAACATCTCCTGGGTATCTTTTGAGACGAGCGAGTAAAAGAAGGCATTGAATCCTTCATCATTACGGCGTTTCGCACGGAGGATTCGGCCTGGTATTATGAAATATAACCACAGTTGATAGAGTGATCCAAGAAACTACACACCTAGACGTTGAGCTTCCTGACGACGCGAACCGAAGTGAGACGATATTTGTATGAGGCAGGTAGCTTCAGGAAGGTCAATTGATGTATCTCCGACCTGCATTCCATTTCGGGAAATATCAGTTGACACCATTACGAGACCAAAAAAAGCAAATCATAACCTTTGAAAGGAAAATTGTGTTCACTTTTGCATCATGCTGGAACCAAGACAAAACCCTCATCCTCTCGACTTGGCCGGTGCCGCCATGGATAAAGGGTTTGCCAAGGCGTTTAGCGTAAGCCTACATACGATTGACATGAGCAATCCCTTCAGACAAATATCGGAGTCGCGAAAATCTGACCTCCAGCGCGTACACGTTGTCAGAGAATACTATGACTTTGTCTCCCCTGTCCTCGTGGTACTTGATCAAGAATTGGCATGCTTGAAACTTATTAGGGTTCATGCAATACAATAACATGCGCTTCCGTGACTGTTCGCGAAGGTATTCACGATAGAATTCCGGGGTCATTGGACACCACACCTCGGCACACTGGTGCAATGATGATCAGCTCTCGAACTTATGACATCGTAGAGTATGGAGGATGAGAGAAACAGTACCTGAACATTCGCGATATGGCCCTTCGCGGCAAGGTCCCTGATGGCAACAAGATTAAATAATCACCACTATGATCACAGCTTCGTACATCCAATTAGCTTCATAGAGCTTTGGTCCGATCATGTAATTCAAGTCAGCAATCTTATCGTCCTCTCGGACAAGGGTTGCTGTGAGAAAAATATAGGTTTGTCGGTGAGTCAAGAGTGTGGCAGCCTTACCAGTAAGACCGAGCTTAGAATGAGCTTTGATAGTGGTCACAACTCTTCGGAACATAGCCGCAGGAACGACATGGACTTCATCGAGCAATATGAAACCCCACTCTCTCGATGTCAGAAACTCCATCATTTTTTTCGACTCGTGGGATCGGTTATGGGTATTAGCCACCATTGAATAGGTTGACACGACAATGCCGCTCTCTCCCGCGAACTTGAGAACGAGGGTGAACACAAGGCACTTTCGAATTCGCACAAGTACGTTACCTTCTCTTTTTGATCAGCGGTGAATACCGCAATCTGACGGTCTGTGACATTGGACCAGAGCATAAACTGAGACTTCCATTGCATGACGGACACACTACGACGCGAGGATGCACACGTAAGCGTTTAATGATCTGTGAAGAAAGACTCACGAAGAAGTGCACAATACGAGACAGGACTTCTTGATCGTACACGCGGCCGTGATTCCGACAAGAGTTTTCCCTGCTCCACAGGGAAGGACAATAATCCCAGATCGAGCACGCCTGTAAAACGGGGACGGGGACTTGGTTCAGACAACAAAACAAAAGAAGCAAAGATGCATACCCATTGCCAAACATCTTGCTCAGGCTTGTCTCCTGGTAGGGTCGTATGACAGTCGCAGGCTTCAAGTCTATATCGAGATTGGCATTGACAGTGTCGTTGCGGAAGTCATACTCCTCAAGCATAGGGTACTCCAACTCGTTACACCGCCTCTTTACGTCCTAGTGTCTAAAGCGTGAACGACAGGAAGTGTCAGAATTTCGTGTAGACATACGTCAATCTTTGAATCGGTTATCTCGAACGCATGAACGTTTTCATCATCCTCATCGATCTCGTCTTACATGACTCCGAGTGAGCTGGATATGGTGTGGATCAGTGAGGCTTACCAGATTCGACGCCTACGACCGAAGTAAATAGATCGGCGTCGGCGGCACTCCGAGTCATGACTTGACTTGCAGGATCACCCTTGCTCTTCTCACCATCTTTTGTCCCTGGAATCGTCAAAGTGCCCTTCACTGGCGCTTTTGATGTGGTGAATGTGGCAGCCTTGATGCTGTTGTCTGACTGAGCGGTGATGAGGCGAGCCTCTCGGATAACTCTATCCTTAAGTAACAGCTGCAGCGTTTCAGGGTGACTCGACTCCACGAAGTACTTGTTGTGTTTTAGTACGAGCTTAACTTTGCCATAACTTAATGTCCGCTCTCGGATGAAGGAAGTGATACTTTCGGGTACTGGGACCTTAATTCCAGGATCAAAGCCTTGAAGTCGTTCATTTGGCTGAGACTTTACCTTGGATAAGCGATTGAGAACCTTCAAATCATCAACTATTAGCTCTGGGGACCACGAATGATCAAGTGCAGAGCACACGGACTTCTATTATATCCTCTGTTTGCAACCCAACAGAAACGGCGGCATAAAGCGAATACGAAGTGAGTTTGTATTCGTGAATGAAGGCTGGTCTGGGCGACACATTGATGTTATTACCTACTGACAACATTAATACATACCTGCTGACTGGTTCGCTGATGGCTGTCAAGAAATCCTGCGCTTGCTCAGCAATTGGTGAAAAGGCCTCAAGAATAATGTGTCCATCTTCAGGGCTGATCCAGAGAGGGCGTGAAGCATGGTCTGCTTTCAAGTGTAACCACGAAAAGTCCTGATCCATGAAGATGTGAGAGACAAGGCTATCTTGTTGCCGGCGGTGAGCTTCCAGAGAGGATAAGTTGGTGGATTCCATTTCTCGAGCGCGTCGAGCTTCAGCTAGCTTCCGTGTCAATGCACTGAAGTTGATAGTGGCTCCTCTTGGAACGAGAGACGTGTCTGGTGGTGAAGGTGGAATCGCATCGTCCTCGTTTGCCAAAACAGCGTAGTCTCCGTCATCATCTTTCCTCGCTCGTTTGGTAGATGAGGACTCAGCCACACCTGGTCAAAAATCAGTTCGAGAGTATGCCATGATAGGTAAACGCGCCTGGCCTTCTGCACTTCTTTTGGACATACTCTCGCCCAACGAGAACCCCCAGCAGACTGGCGACGGGTTGAGTCGAAGAGAATGGGTGACAAAGGAGTTTATTTACAGGATTCGGCTCGGAGTATTGTGTCAGCAAATTGAAGCGGAGCCGAAAGCCAGTCGGCGTGGGACTTGTCATTTGCTCGTTGTTCCTCGACCACCATCATCAGATCCGCTTTTTTTCTTTCTCTGTACGATTGTACTCTATTTCTTGAATAAACGGCCATGTGGAGACCTGCAACTCGCCAGATTACCGGTACAAACGATGGTATGTATGTTGACGTTTCAGGTTCGTCTGACTAATTGCATTTTCTCTGGATATTAGTACCGCTTGGACAACGCCGTCGCTTTGGGCCTGCTCCTACTGAGGAGATAGCTCCTCCTCAACTTGCACAACCATCTCCTTCTGCCTACCCGCGCCTAGCCAATAATGACGATAGCAGGCGCGGTAGAGAGGATTCTCCGGCTAACGGAGATGCTAAAGGTAAGCGGAGCACTCTTCAAGCATGTTTCTTACAATCGCCTTCCCGCTGTTGCCTTTGGAGTAACTTTCACGGAATTTCTTGAAAATTTTCTGCAGCTCGCGTAATTTTAACGTGGAGGATGGCATCTGACTCTACAGCTAATACTGACTATGATACTAACCCTGACCCTTGTGTGACTTACCTTAGTTGACCCCAATGCCCCTCGCAAAAGACGCAGCCGCTGGGGAGATGCTAAGACAGATATTCCTGGTCTGCCCACTGCCATTTCCGCCGCCGGTGTCTCTCAAGCCCAGCTCGACAACTACGCTATTCACCTTCGTTTGGAGGAGATCAATCGCAAGCTGAGATTGAATGACTTCGTTCCTCCTGAAAGGGAAAGGTGTGTTCTGTATGTAACAAGTAGTGCATATACTCATGTGAACGTCAAGATCTCCCTCTCCTCCTCCTACCTATGACGCCCATGGTCGCCGAACAAACACTCGCGAAGTGCGCTACCGTAAAAAGCTCGAAGACGAGCGCATCAGGCTCGTCGATCGTGCTATGAAAAACGACCCCAATTTCCGCCCCCCCGTTGAATATCATCAGCAAAAACGCTCCCAACGTCCCTCCGATAAAGTTTATATTCCGGTTAAAGAGTTTCCTGAAATCAACTTCTTCGGTCTGCTTGTTGGTCCTCGTGGCAATAGTTTGAAGAAGATGGAACGTGAGAGTGGTGCTAAGATCAGCATCAGGGGCAAAGGCAGTGTTAAAGAAGGAAAAGCTCGCTCGGATCAATATGCTGACGATGCGGAGGAAGATCTTCATTGTCTTGTCCTTGCCGACACGGAAGAGAAGGTTGTCGCATGTGTTAAAATGATTAACAGGGTCATAGAAACAGTGAGCGTTGAAGTCAATACTATCTTCTCTCTACTTACATCTGATCACAGGCTGCGTCCACTCCCGAGGGCCAAAATGATCATAAGCGCAACCAACTTCGGGAACTAGCGGCGCTCAATGGAACGTTGCGAGACGACGAAAATCAAATCTGCCAAAACTGTGGCGGCGTCGGGCATCGCAAATACGACTGCCCGGAACAGCGAAACTTTACCGCCAACATCATCTGTCGAGTTTGCGGCAGTGCCGGTCATATGGCTCGCGATTGTACCGTGAACAAAGACCCGAACGCTCCTCCCATGCCTTCCGCTGGTCCATCCCCTCCTGGTGGTAGGACTGGATTCGATTCGGAATATGCGAGTTTGATGGCAGAACTTGGGGAAGGAGGGGGATCTGGCGCTAATGATGCTAGCTCCGCCTGGTCTGCACCTGGCATGGCTCACGACATCACGGCTGGCGGCTCGAACATTCCCCCTTGGCGTCGCCCCGAATCTTGGATACAGCCTGGAAACAACAACAACAACAATCAACAGGTGCAAGGCGGTTATCGTCCACCCCAAGCAACATACGGTGCTCAAGGAGGTTATGGTGGGCAGTGGGCAGGTTATTCAGGCGCCGCAGGGTATCAACAACCTCAAGACTACAACTATGCATCCTATTATCAAGGCCAATATGCCCAGCAACAGACCAGCTAATCGAAACACGTTCTGATTTCCCGTATTCACCTCTAACACTCTGTAGCGCCATATCTCACAGGCTTTTACCCTTCACAACTTCATTAATCCCTCAACCTTTTGCTGTATCCTTTCGACCATATTCGAGCCTTCAATGACGCTTGGAAGTATGGGAGGTAATGGACAGCAAGTATTCACATATATCGTTCGCAGCGGTTTTGTCTGGACGACTGACGAAAGCAGCAAAGATTCCGTGTAATTACTGTCCTCATTGTAGCTCAATTTTTATATGACATTGAACCGCGAGTCATTTATGAAGTATACTACTTTTATGTCAGCTGGAGGAGGTTCAACGTTGGGTTTTCTTTTCTTTTCTTTTCTTCTTGTGCGATGGATCGCTAGCATGACCGGTCTCATTCTCGATTGCATCTGCTTTCCTCTTGTCACTAGACGTCCGATCGCGGATGAAACAGGAAACAAAGAACCCGTTGGTAGCGTCTTCACCTGGTGAACATCGCAATAAAGATGCCGCTTGACCTACACCATCACTTTTGAGACAACGCAATGGAGTGGAAGTTTGACTGAGGTGACATACTCGGATGTTCCATTTCCTCTGGTAAACCTCGGCGTGGCCATTGTGGCAGAACCTCATTCGGACTTGCCAAAGAAAATGGCCCTGCTCTTGCCTCCTCCGATTGGAGGGCTTCAAGTACAACATGTTCATTTTCCGTCGCATGTACGCTGCATGTTGAATATACTATTTTTTGCACACCAGGAACTAAAGATGGCGTTAGAAGATCCCTCAAACCATTAGCGCCTGAGGCCGTTACATATGGACTCACATCGCATAGCATGTTTCACCATCATAACCTGGAAGCTGGCCAGGCGTTTGAGGCGGTCTTCCTGGTCGCCATCATCTTCGATCTCTAGATGCGGAACCACACTCCAGGATCATGTAACGAAATTTAAAGAGCGTGTACCTGTCTCAAGAAGATGGTCCAATCTATTCACGATTCCGGATCCACTGCAGGAAGGGTCAAGGAGTCTGTGCCATACTCCTGGATTAGCCTGACACTCCATGTGGCCCAATAAAATCCGAACTGACATATGCGTGACTCGTGTGTATTTTGAGTCTAATGGATCGACTGTCAGAAAATCAATGTTTATTGGCTCCACATTCCTACAGCCAGCTCTGGACAGCATTGTCGTAAGCGTCATGAATCTCTTCTTATCTCGCTCAAATGCAAATAGCTAAATTAGGAACGATCAACATACTAGTATTCGTTACTTGTGTGCTGATTTCACTGACCTTTCCTTTATTCTTCATCAAGGCACTGAGATGGGACGTCTTATTGCCTGGCGCAGACGTGGCATCGATAACGAAAGTGCTGTCAGTGGCAGGTGGTGCTAGAACTGTCGCAGGGAAACATGAGGCCTTGTCCTGTAGGATGATTTTCCCAGCCGTGTAAAACGGGTCCTCATGGAAGGTAACCTGAGGCGAGAAGCTCAAAAGATCAGGTACGTGCTTGTCTCTCACGAAACCGGTTCTAATTACATAAAGCAGAGGGTGAGTGGACAATCGGCGGTGAAGCCAGGCGGGGAAACACACTCGGACTCAAAGGGATCCGAGGCAGTGAAGCCTCGGGATATTAATGACTTGACAGCTTCATCTGTTGACCAAGCCAATGTATTGACTCGAACATAACGTGGTATGCGAGCTGTCGTCAGACGGCGGTCAATAGAGGTGACGTGTTCCAAAAAGACTCAAAGGACCCACCTGCCCTCTCGTCACCAGTCTGTGCTAATTCAGTATTTGTCTTGACCCCTCGCTTTATCTTGATCTTTTGCAACTCGCCGTGCAAGCGGGTCTTATGCCGGAGTATTGCCTGTTTTACTGGGCCATCCCCTGCCTGAATGCCCCCAGATAGCAGCAAATCATGAACCAGTACAAGAGCGAGATTGAGGGAAGTTATCTTTCGCTCTTTCAGGAGCTTCGCTTGCTCTATGATATCGGTTAAGACCGTTTTGTCTGCAATCGAGAATTTCAAAGACGTTTCATCAACCGGACGATACCTTCAACCTTACATTTAAGTGTCTCAATCACAAGAGCAGCAGTTCGCTTGCGGCTTTTCTCAGGTAGAGTTGCGAGGACACCTTTAATGGAGCCTCGCTTGGAATCCAAACGATCCAACGTCTTAGCAGCCTCGAAATAGAAGTTCATTAGGTTCGGTGGAGCACTAAACACGAGTACATCAGGTTTTTCACAGTGAGGTGCTATGCAACTGGATTGTACATTCTCCTCAACACAGAGTCCCCGAACAGTTTGCAACGTGCCTAAGGAAAAAAGAGTCAGTAATGAAAGACGCGTGAAGCATGAGATTTCAGTAAGATTGATCGTCATAGCTGGTAAGACCCAGTCAGACAATGTAGATAATAATTTGAAACATCATAGGGAAAACTTTGAAAAAGGACACTTACAGGTCAAGGGGGTGTTCAGATGAGAGTTAGAGGATAAGTACCCTTGCAGTTTGTCAGAACTCACTTGAACAAAAATTTACGGCTCCGACTGAAAAAAAATTTCACGCTTGTGGCGTAACTAACTCGTGCATCACGCGTTTTAGGCCCGTGTCTGGGCTCTTGTTCATTGTATCTTTCAAGACGACATCGAAAGTGCAAGAAGTAAGTGGCTCAGTCTCTATCTGTGTGTATTATGTCCTGAACGTCTTCCTTGTTGAGTGGCCCTTGAGACAGAGCTGTACGACATTTTGGGCGTTTCTCCGTTTGCCAGCGAAGGTACTAAAGTTCCGAATCCCAGGAAAGACGTTGCTCATATCTTTTAAAGCCGAAATAAGGAAGGCCTACATGAAAAAGGTAGCTACCCACTCCCTAATGATGTGTATACCGTTAAAGTTTCTGTCAGGCAAAGGAACACCACCCGGTATGTGTTGTGCCTTTTGTGTATTCGAAATCGTCTCTTACGAATCGCTGAATGTGATAGGACAAAAACCCCAATGACCCTCAAGCTCATCAAAGATTTCAAGAGATGGCATCCGCGTGCGCGCACTTGTGTGAATCTCTAAGCGCCGTCTGACACACTGATCCAGCTATGAGGTCCTGAATGACCCACAAACACGGGCTATCTACGATGAACGGGGCATGGATGGATTGACCGGACGTGGTGGTGGTGGTCCGGCCTTTGATACAGCAGATCTATTCGCCCAGTTTTTCGCGTCGGAAGGCATGTTCTTTGATCCCGCCGGCCCAGGTGCTGGTAGGCGAGGACGGGGACCGGAAGTCATCCCACACGAGGTGACGCTAGAGGATTTATACAATGGCAAGACTGTTAAGATGAACATGGAGAGGGAGGCACTCTGTGGTCAGTGCCATGGGTGAGTGGTGGTACCTGTTCATCTTTTTTGCAGCGGAAGTATTCAATATCTTTAGTTCTGGCGCGAAAGGCAGTGCGAAGCCCAAGAAGTGCGTTGACTGCGATGGGAAGGGATTCACTATTGTGCACACACAGGTCAATGCTGGCGATTTCTTACTCCGTCACGCCCGTTCTAATTTGATTTACTTCATAGATATCGCCGTCTCGTTTGGGTTCTTCGAGAGTCATGTGCACCTCCTGTCATGGGAGTGGCGAGAAGTTGAAAGAAAAGGACAGGTGAGTTTTGACATGCCCTCGCTTGCGGTGTCAGCTCATACATACTTCGTAAGGTGCAAGAAGTGCAAGGGCGAAAAAACTGTCACGGAGAAGAAACGTCAGGAAATAATCATCGAGAAAGGCATGACAAATAGCCAAAGAATTGTGCTTACTGGTGCCGGGGATGAGCAGGTGAGCCACTGTCACTATTGTACCATCTGTTGTAATCTTATAAGACTAGCCTGGTGTCCCTGCCGGAGACGTTGTGTTTGTTCTCAAAGCACTCCCTCACGAATCATTTGAACGGTCAGGTAACGATCTCCTGACACATGTCAAGATTACCCTCTCGGAAGCTCTTTTCGGATTCTCGCGGATTCTCCTTACACATCTGGACGGTCGAGGCATCGAAGTCACCAGTCCTCCTGGCAAGATACTCAAATCCGAAGAATCCATAGTTCTACGTGGTGAAGGCATGCCCATACACAAACGGCCAAACGAGAAAGGCGATCTTTACGTCATTCTCTCAATAGAGATGCCTGACGATGAATGGCTCAAAACGATTGACAAAAAGGTGCGTCCCCCATGAAATCCCTTGCATACTTGATGTCAACAACGTCACTAGGCCCTTGAGTCGCTGCTTCCGCCGAAACGGAAAAATCCAGAGCCACTTCCGGATGTTGTAACGGGGGCCAAATTTGAGGAGAGTGATATTATGGATGTGCGTACTGGGCCTTTCCCAGCCGGCCAAGCCTTCTTTGACCAGTTTTCACCTCAGTTTGGCGATGATGAAGATAACTGGGAAGATGAAGACGAGGAAGACGAATATGATGACGACGGACAGCAACCCGAGTGTACACCGCAATAGGTGATTATTCACACTACCACTTTCTTACCTTCATGTCGGCGCTCTGCCAATACTTCATACACTACGCACCATCATTTCAACTGCATTGCTCCATTACTACTCATTTAGGGTTTTCGTCGAGTCTACATATTCCCTACTAATGCTAATAATACCCTCTTCATTGACGGATGATCGACCCGCTGAGCAGCATAATTGAGCGGCGGCATAATGTCATTTCCATGATCTCCCCACGGGTGATCACATTTCGAATACTTACATAGTATCCACAAGCGGCGTGTGGGGATGCCGTCACCTCCTTTTCCCACTCCAGATGTCGGGTCGATGTTGAACCAACCTTTCCACCAACGCATCTGAATTCTTTGCGCTCCTTGTCATATACATTGGGAATTACGTTGATGTCTAATCTATCTTCTCCGCTTTATACTATCGTCCTCCTGTTCTTGTCAATTGTTATGGCGCAGACACGACCACCCGCGCGAGTCTTAATATATTCTGCCACAGCGGGCTTCCGACACGACTCTATTCCCACTGCGACCGCTGCACTTAAAGCAAACGGCTCCTCCATTAATGTCGAATTCGATTCTACCGAAGATAAAACGCGGTTCACAGTAGAGAATCTTAGCCAGTATGACGCGCTCCTATTTCTTAGCACCACCGGTGAAAGTGCGTTTCTTTACAAAGCTTCATCATAATTACAGTACTCAATTCTGTTGTACTACAGTTTTGGATGACGCGGGAAAGGTAGCCTTTCAAACGTATCTCAACCTAGGCGGGAACTTTATAGGGGTACACTCATCCTCCGACTCCCTGGTCAACACCACGTTCTATGGCCGTGAAATCGGTACACCATATGATTCCTTTTCTGAAAGTGACGCGCCCTATTGAATTGTGCTCGTTTTAGGTGCCTATTTCGACTACCACCCAGAATTACAGGACGCTGTGAGCGAATATCATTCTTCGCACTCCATTCTTGCTCACCTCGTCGCATCATGCACTAGATCGTCGATGTCTTGAACAACACGCATCCCAGTACCAGCATGCTCCCTGCCCAGTGGCATGTTCGTGACGAAATGTCAGTACAACAATAATATATCTTTATGCCTATACCAAGTTCCGGTCAACAGGTACAACTTCAAGTCGGATCCTAGAGCGGTCGGTGCAGTTGTCTTACTCGCTGCAAATGAATCCAGCTACATTGGTGCGCCATACTTAGACCCTTCTTTCCTCGCTAATCGCGGTTCAACGTTTTTACAAAGACAACGGAATTCGGAAATTCAATCAAGGAACACCCCATCCCCTTGGTACCATCCCTTCCTTCCGTGCACGTGCAGAGATTCTTACTATATACCCCCGCATTTCAGCATGGTACCAACTTCACGGCAGCGGTGCCGATCCCAGCAAGCAGGGTCTTGCGGGACGGAGTTTTTATACCAGCCTTGGGCACCTGAACGAAACCTGGCAGGTTGGTTATGACTTCCATGAGTGATACCTCTGAGTTTTCTTAAATGGAAACGTATGCAGGATACATTATTCTTGTCCCATGTCTTGGGAGGCGTGTCCTGGGCGCTACAGGGAAATACAACACGCGCAATGAACTCATCCGCTTCTGTCGGTAACATAGCTGGCCAGAGTCAGAGCTCATCCTCGAGTATTTCCGGATCATCGACTACGGTCCGGTCGTCCCCAGCCACCACCTCCCAGTGAGTCGAATAGTTGCAGCTCCATTCATCGTTCAATATTGAATAACACAGGCCATCGAGCGCAAATTTGAACCATCCAAACATAACCATAGCTATGGTCACTGCCGCGGTGGTTGTGGGATTTGTCCAATATTTCGCATCTTCTTGGATCTAGAAGCATGAAAAGCGATCTTACGCCCACGGTCGACGTCTATCCTGTGTGACTGGCGAAGAGTGTTGAACACTGTCCATGAGGCTGAGTTGGTTGCGTGTATGAGATCATCTAGGGATATACACGGTCAAGAGCAGCCTATGTTAGTCTTCTCTGTAAAAGCTCCGAACTTTGGATGGAGAACCAGTTGTGGGACTTAAGGTAACTGCAGATGTAGTGCATGGCCGACTCGGGAAGCCTGAAGTAGATTGGGTATTTCCATTCTCTATTAGACGTCTATATGTTTGTACCCTTGAACCTGCGTTCCGCGTTACCAAACATGTGCTCAGCAAAGTCGGAACTGCACTACGTACCTTGTTTTCGCGGAGCATGTTGAGGTACTTCTCTGAAAGCCATTTGCAGTTTTCGTAGTGGTTGACACCTTCCCCCTTCTGGCATTTTTCGAGCTCATCCCGAACCAGACGAGCCTCCATGGCCCGCACCCACGACTCCCGAACGTGAGCGTCACGCTCCTCGAATTTGGCTGATAAGTTGAACGCAGTGTCAGTCTGGTTATGTCAAGCTATAACGAAAACACAAGAACCTTTGATTTCCTCTGCCCGGAGTTGGTTCAAGCTCATCGTCGTGGTTGTGAAATGGTGTTTTTGTTTGTACACTGTTTAGCTTTCGTCGTTGATCGGCACGGCGGCGGAAGTTGGCCTCAGTCTAATGAACACTGGATAATTATTGTGGCGGGCTCGCTTGGACGAGACTGGAGTCCTGGACGTCCTTTCATCATACATGCCCGGCGTTTGATTCTCCCGCAGACGTACAATCACATGTTTTACCAAAACCTATAGAGTTCGATTCGTTGAATTGCACATCAACAAGAATCCATGTCGTACCCTCTGAGTCTCCCCGCTGATGGTCCTCTGATCACTTTGACCCACCGTAAGTCATAATCCATTGTCCATAAAGTTTCTATTCAACATGTTTCAGCCAAACCCTCCCTGTGGATTATCGAGCTTCATAATGGAATCGACAGCCGCCTAACCGCCGACCTCGTTGATCACGGACTTAAGCCAGCACTCGATACGGTTGAACGTGACTGGCGCGAGCAGACTGCTCAGAAGAACAACGACAAGACTGATGGGAAAGGCGCCCTGATAATTGTCGGGAAAAGGAGCCAGGACAAGTTCTTCAGCAACGGTGTGTTCCTTGTATACCCTCCCGAGCCTTGTACTAATGCAGCACCAGGCCTTGATTTCCCAAGAGTGATCTCCAACCCGAATTTCTTTCCGGGTAAATATACGCTAGTTTCGCCCCTGAAGTCGATTTCATGGATCTTATGTCTCTTTAGTCACCTTCAACCCTCTTTTAACTCGTCTGTTGACATTCCCAAGCAAGTCATCAAACATTCGGACTTGCTACTCGACTACTAACCCGGATCCCAGTTCCCACAATAGCTGCAATCAACGGCCATTGCTATGCAGGCGCCTTCATGTTAGCGCTGGTATGTGACTATCGCGTCATGACCGATGGAAGCAAACGCAACGCCTGGCTGTGCATGAACGAGGTGAGTGCGGAATTGGAGCTTAAGAGTGATACTTAACGACAAATGTTGACCCGAAGGTCCACTTTGGTGCGGTGTGGCCCTTGTCATTTGCTGCTATCCTGCGTGCTAAAATCGGGGATCACCGTCTGCAACGCAAGATTGCGCTCGAAGGCCATCGTTTCACGGCCAAGGAGGCATACGATGATGGACTTCTGGATCATCTGGTTACAGGACAAACGGCTGACATCCTAGCGAAGGCCGAGGAAGTTGCTGACAAGTTCGGCGTCAATGCCCAGAGCGGTGTCTGGGGATTAATCAAGGTACGAAATTCCATAGTAAGAGTCTATGTTTACTGACTACATCACCTCCTAGTCTGACTTGTACCGCGATACATTGGCTACCATCGAAGATGCTGCTGCACGGTCAAGGTCACGGTTGTAGATTATCATTTGTTCCTCGTATCGCTGCAGTGTGCACCGCTTGGTAAATATCATCTCGGTTTCTCCCCACGCCCATCTTTTCAAATCCCTCTGATAGAATTTGTAAAAGGTCGAGTTTTCTCTCTTTGTATAGCCAGTTGTCATCCGACTCCTGATCAGATGAGGTTGCTCAGTTACATATCATGTCCGGCGTCCGCAGCTCTTGTCACCAAAAATGGATTCGAGTGCGATGGGTCTTATGACAGATCACCATCAGAAACTTCCAAGCACGCTATGTACATCACAATAACTTGTGCACACGCCTGCTTCAACAACAATCATATGTAATCTTCGTGACCAGCAACCAACAATCAGTCTATTGGACTTCGTGTCAAACACCTGGTTGATGGGTGTGCGGACTCCGGCTGGCGACGGCCGTTGCAATATATAAGGCGTCATGATCACAAAGTAGCCACCTTTCTCCCCTTGTCCTTTCTTTCTTCACAGGCTGGGCTCTGGTCCCCCTCCTTTTGCTTCCTTCCTTATTCCATTCACCTTTCTCTGGCAGTTAATTGAACTTACACTACGCTCAAGAGCTGTTTTCTTACTGATCCACACATCAAATATGCGTTTCTCCGTGCTTCTTTCGAGTATCCTACTCGCCCTCTCTGCCACTGCCCTTCCTACCCCGAAACCCGCCTCCGCGTCTAAGGGTCTGGTCACTCTTCCCCTCAAACGACTTGAGCAACGCTCCACTGCCCATCCTTTGATCGTGAGTCTATTTTTGATCATTTCATTGTATCTCGCTGACAACCTACTGTCTGATTATAGGCCCATCAACAGAACGTCAACCGCAGTTACCGCCGCTATGCGCGCATGACCGGCCGTCGTGAGCCCTCCCGCGAGGAGCTGCACGAGAACCTCCGCAAACGTATCCTCGCCGTCGAAGGCGAGGAAGGCCTACAGAAGCGTTACAATCGTTTCTCGGGCATCCCCAAACATATTCGAGAAACCGAAAATGAGGATCTTGAGAAACGTTACAACCGTCAGGGTGTTCCCAAGTCGGCCAAGACAGGCAAAAAGACTGGCTCGGGTACTGTGTTGGCCTCCGCGGCTGCAAAGCAGAACAAGCACGCACATGGAAACCAGGACAAAACGGGTGGTAATGGTGTTGCCACAGGCAACACTGGGTATGTGTGGAGTCCTTTAATTTCACCTAACATTACCTCACATGAATTTGTCCATCTAGATCGTCTAGCACAGCTGACTCCGTCGCCCAGGCAAATCCACCCACTGCTAACAACTCGCTTGGCCTTGACATCGAGTAGGTCCCCTGACAGCTTCTGTCATTTCTGATTACCTACCTTTTCGGTCAAGGGGCAATGATGTTGGGTACCTTGCAACTGTTCAGATCGGCACACCTCCTCAGAACTTCTTGATTCTCATGGATTCTGGGTCGGCCGATTTCTGGGTTGGCGGTGAGCAGTGCCAGTCTGAGGCTGGCGGTGATTGTGTATGCTGTTCACATTGATTCTGTCATCTAATGGACAACTAATCTTCTCTTTTCTATTTCCAGGGCAACCACACGTTCCTTGGGACCCAATCTTCAAGTTCTTTCGTTGATACCGGCAAACAGTTCGAGGTGACCTACGGAACTGGTGAAGTCGCAGGTGACGTCGTGACGGACGATGTCTCAATAGCTGGCCTGGCACTCAATACACATACCTTCGGTGTTGCGACGACCGAGAGTGTTGATTTCTCCTCCGACTCCACTCCATTTGATGGTCTCATGGGACTGGCGCAATCAGTACGCATACAATTTACACTCCCCTTGTCTCGGTGTACTAAACTACAGCTCAGACGCTTTCTCAACAACAAACTCTGACACCGATTGAGGCATTGGCGAAGCAAGGTTTGGTCGCGGACGCTATCACTTCGTACAAGATATCTCGTCTTGCTGACAACTTGAATGACGGCGAGATCACGTTCGGGTATGTGGATGGTATTTTGCGCCTATCGGTTTTTTGACACCCACTTGTGCTCTTTTAGCGCCCTCGACACCACCAAGTTCGACCAAAGCACTCTCACCACAGTGAACAACGTCAATCAGCAAGGTTTCTGGGAAGGCGATATGGATGCTGTTACCGTCGATGGCCAGGATGCCGGATTGCAAGGTCGCACTGCTATCCTTGACACTGGCACAACCCTCATTGTTGCCCCTCCCAATGATGCTGCTGCTGTCCATACGCTCATCCAGGGTGCTCAAGATGTCGGCCAGGGCTCGTTCACTGTTCCCTGTACTACCAACGCTAGCGTTGCCCTGTCATTCGGTGGTACTTCATTTGCGATCAACCCCAAGGACATTGCATTCCAGCCAGTGGATCCTACCGACCCCACGGGCGACTGCATCTCGGGCATATCAGCTGGACAGATTGGAGGCGCAACAGAGTGGCTAGTTGGAGACGTGTTCTTGAAGAACGCGTACTTCTCGACGGATGTCACCAAGAACACCGTCAGCTTGGCAAAACTCGTATAAGAAGGACTAATGGCGCTTGATAATGCTCTGTGATGGATTATTTCTGTACAACTCGGCTCGGGGAGCTTCATCGTAATGTTCTTTTCCGTGTACATTCATTGTCAGTCAAGAGGAATGGAACACTTGGAATCTAGTTTCCGCTGGATAAATGTCAGAGATCCATCAGACTCGTGATATGAGATTTGAAAAATCAAAATTGCCAGTGGTATATATACTGTTCCAACAACACTACAAGTTCCTAAGATATTGTGACATCTCGATTAGAGTAAATATACAGGGTATCAATAGAGGACTGAACATCAACTTGGGAGTACACTCTTGTAAGCTTCATACCACCCTTCTTTCGCAACGGGTTTCGGCGTGTACACCTTCACAATTCCGGTCACAGTAAGGCATGGCGCATTTACGGCATTTATACACGCCCCAGTACCCACAAACCGAACACAAAGTCCGCGGTGGGTATGGAGATGAAGCTGTTACAGCTGTCAAATATGTTGGGACCGTTGCGGGGAGGGAAGCAATATTCTGTACAGCATGTAAAGGCTCATCTCAGCACAGAAGAATGCCGTTCTCACTGATTCATCTATGAGAGTCGCGAGATTTTTGCGGTAGAGTAACGCGGTTCGAACATTCATTGTGGATTTCTTCTTTTTGGCCGCCGCGGACGTGCCTGCAATGTTGAGGTTGCGTTTGTCGGAGATGGTCTGACGTGCGCGTCCTTTAGCAGATTTCCCTCCTTCCTCATCGTCCTCGCCGGCCAGAAGAGTGGGTTCAGAATAGTTAGAACGCTTCGTTAGTGTAAGTTTCGTTGAACGAAGGATAGCAAGGTTATGAGCTATACCTCGAGTTCCTCCAGATGCCGCTTAGTCCGTTTAGCGATGACCTCAGGTGCGAAGCCAACGGCGGCTACATTGTTGACCAGGCGAGCATCTGCGTTCCGATGATAATCAGCAACCTCGAGGGGAGAGCGGTAGATGTCGAGCGTCAGAGTAGATCCTTACGCTGGTCTCTTGTTCGCTTTGGTGGCATGTGTAAGATGAAATATATTGATCGGCCACCGGAAGTTGTCCTTAAGCACGCCATCATATGCCATCGTCTCCGGCATTGAACTGACTCAGTGACTGTTTTTGTCTTCCCCCATTATCTACGTTCTCCACGCGCATACCACTTTCCTGCTACTCCAAACCTCGTTCGACCACCGTGCTCCACTACATTGCTGCTCTGTTACGAGATGGGCCCCTCGAACAACTCTAAATCAGCCTCTAAATTACCTATTTATGACCTGCCCACTCCAGAACCTGAGTCGCCCATGAGGCCAAGGAAACCATACCGGTTCTCAACGCTATGCGCGACAGTGGATAACCCAGATATGAAAGATCAGTACGGAAGTAGTTCTGTACCCATTTATCAAACGGCCACTTTCAAAGGGATAGATAATGGATACGATTACACCAGGAGCGGTAACCCGACTCGTAGTCATCTTGGTATGTATGAAGCTGCAATTGTACTCGTACCAGAGCCTGACGTCTAGCACAGAGCATCACATTGCCAAAATCTCTTCGGCTGAACATGCATTTGTCGTTTCGTCTGGAATGGCTGCACTTGACGTTATTCTGCGCATCCTTAAACCTGGGGATGAAGTCATTGCAGGTGATGACTTATACGGAGGCACGAATCGACTACTTGCCTATATTCGGACCCATGTCAGTGTAACCGTTCACCACGTCGATACCACCGTTCCCGAGGCACTGCATAAGTTTATTCACCCGACGAAAACGGCTATGGTGCTTCTTGAATCTCCAACAAACCCTTTGATTAAAATTGTAGACCTTGCAACTATCAGCAAGGATGTCAAGGAACGCGCACCTAATGCTATCATCGTTGTGGATAACACCATGATGAGTCCATACTTACAACGGCCCCTGGAACACGGTGCAGACATCGTGTACGATAGCGCCACAAAATACCTTAGTGGACACCATGATCTCATGGCCGGTGCCATAACATGCAACCGTGACGATCTAGCCAAAGTATGTTAAGGATGATTCTGTCATTTCGCCTGATGTTTATCTTAATTGGCTGTGTAGCAAATGGGTTTTACTATAAACGCCATAGGCAATGCCCTCACTCCCATTGACTCGTTCCTTCTTCTCCGCGGAATTAAAACACTAGCCCTGCGCATGGACCGCCAGCAGGCCACTGCTAATGTTGTTGCAAACTACCTCAACAATCTCGGGTTCCACGTGAACTACCCAGGGCTCCCCGATCACCCGGGTCGAGAGATCCATGAACGCATAGCTGATGGCAATGGAGCCGTTCTTAGCTTTGAAACTGGAAACAAGGAGCTGAGTGAGCGTATTGTTGGAGGGACAAGACTTTGGGGCATCAGTGTGAGCTTTGGTTGTGTGAATAGCCTGATCAGTATGCCCTGTGTCATGTCGTGAGTATAATACGACCTTCTCCCTGACTGACATTGACCACTAACGGCTTGGGTAGACATGCTTCTATCGACGCTGCTACTCGGGCTGCTCGGGGCTTGCCTGAGGACCTGATCCGGCTTTGCGTTGGCATTGAAGATGTGCATGATCTTCTTGACGACCTTGAACGTGCTCTCGTCGACGCAGGCGCTGTCGAGTATAATGTTTCACAGAACCGATACGTCAGGGTTCATAGTCCAGAGGCCAGTGGGACGATCGCTCGTGCTGTGGAGAAACTCGAACTCGATGCTGTCTTGGATAAGGAGTGGTTAGTGAGTGCGCCTGGCAAAGTCATCCTGTTCGGAGAGCATGCTGTGGTTCATGGAGTGGTAAGTTGCCTTGGCTACCAACCTATTCTTTAGTCCCCGGGGATCGAACCCCTGAGGACTTGTATTCTTTGCCCTGGTGCCTTTGCATGTGTGCTGAGTCTCTTCAATAGACTGCCGTCGCTGCAGCTGTAGATCTCCGGTGCTATGGCCTCACAACTCCCAGAAACGACGGCAAACTCTCAGTGCACCTCCATGATATCGAAGGTTTCTATCACGAATGGGACATCGAATCGCTGCCATGGGATGCTGTCGCCCCCGTAGTTGCGGACGACGAACACCCGGAGGCCCTCGATCAGAAACTGATAGCTGCGATTAGTGAAGGACCTCTGAAAGAGCTTGAGGGCAAACGCACTGCCTTCTCTGCGTCTCTGGCGTTTCTCTACTTGTACCTGATTCTTTCAGAAGCAGGGCGTCGGTATGTTTCCGTCTGTGCTTCCGCGGTCCTTTCCAATTACTCAGTTCGATTCCAGTCCGTCGGTCAACTTCACCGCGCGATCAACGCTACCTGTTGGTGCCGGCCTCGGGTCTTCGGCCTCCTTTTCGACCTGCGCGGCAACTGCTCTGTTACTGTTGCAGCGTCGAATTACTATTCCTGGACCTCCGGCGCCAACGTCACCGAACAAAAGTCACATCCATGTATCCCACCAAGGCCGCCGTGCCCTTCCGCAAGCCCTGGCTGAGGAAGCCAACCGCTGGGCATTTGTCGCTGAGAAAATCCTTCATGGCAATCCTAGTGGCGTAGACAACAGCGTCTCTGTATATGGTGGCGCTCTAGCTTACACACGTCCTGGATTTGAGAGGAAAAGTGGCATGGAATCCATACAGGGGTAAGCTTTTCCGTTAACTATATCAAGGTCTTGTGCCTGACTTCACGGACCATCTACTCCCTAGATTCAAATCGCTGAGGTTCTTATTGACCAACTCTAAGGTTCCGCGAGATACCAAGAAGCTCGTTGCCGGTGTTGGCGAGAAAAAAACCAATGTAAATACTTCTCGCGGCGGCAGAAAGATCGTAGAATATAAGTGCTGACCTGACTCATCTTAGGAACCCGGGTTGGTTAATGGTATTTTGAACGCTATCCAGAGCATCAGCGATGAAGCTAGGAGGGCTTTGGCGGATCCAGAGATACCCCGTGAAGCGTTATTATCCGCTCTGTCGGTAAGCTGTTTCATTGCCGCCTGCTCCCAGTTTGAATACGGCAGCTGACTTTCGCATATTATGTAGTCCCTTATCCACGAAAATCACGGTCACCTCGTTACTCTGGGCGTTTCGCATCCATCGTTGGAGCTCATTAGGAGTACAACAGCTGCGGAACCTTATCAGCTAGCTACCAAACTAACTGGGGCCGGCGGAGGAGGTTGCGCGGTCACTTTGGTGCCGGATGGTACGTATAGGTATTCACTCCGCACGGGCATCGATCTCATAGTGGAACGTTCATACCAGATTTCAAGGCACAAGACCTTCAAAATCTGATAGACGAGCTGATCCGCGAGGGCTTTCAGCCATACCTCACATCTGTGGGAGGTAGTGGACTCGGAATTTTGTCGCCATATGACTATCATTTGAACCGTAGAACCGTTGCTACCCGTCGTACAGTTCAGGTCCCCGGCCAGATCACGCCTCCAGAAACACCAAATCCCGGTGACGAGTCTTCGTCTTGTCTGAATGTGGACAGTGCCGCTGGGGCCCTTGAGCCGCTTCGCCCATCGTTTGAGATGAGCTCGATCTCCGAACTCCCATCGTGGGCTGAGAGCCTCGGGCGTTGGTTATACGTTTGAAGCCAGGAGACACACGTAAAATCTAGTTCAATATGTCTCTATTCAATATGTCCCCAAAGTTAGAGTGACCTTTTTGCGATGCTGTATACAATATAGGTCTCTTGTGCTATACAATTAGTCTATAAAGCGAAACGCTGTCCCTACATGAACCTTGAATTGGACTCTGTTGGCTGTGAGCATACTTGCTCTTTCTTCCGTGGAACATTCTTGCCTCGTGTAGGCAGAACTCAGTCCGCATGCCTTTCTAATACCTTCTTACATACATGAATCGGTGCAATCCACTCCTTTACCGTTGACGTCACTGTTTGGGGCGTCGAAAGTTCCAAATCAGTGACCAGTTTCTGTGACCCTGATCTACAACTCCAATCTTGATCGAGTTTGATCGTAGCGTCAAGATTAGGCACACTTGCGTAGACTTGCGTGGTCATATCGGCAACTGAATCTCTTCTTTCGAAGCCTGCATTAGGTGATACTATAAAGATATAGAGAAGTGTTAATACATTAGGGTGATTAGTCGTGAAGTAGAACAAATATGAGCCAAAAATACAGTGGGACGTAGAAGATCATAAATATAGTAATGTGTGGCGAGCGGTGATGTCCAAGTGGAGGGATAAAAGAACATGCAAAAACATTGGGATGGCTGTGAAACGAGACGATTTTTTTCCCTCAGATATGCAAAGAGCGTTCTACTCGATGTCCGAGTCGCTGTCAAGCTCCTCGGGCCGTTCACTCGGTCGAAGGGTAACCAAAAGAGTCTCTTTGACCACCAGGTGCTGGACGCCGAAGTACCGCTGAGTCTCAAAGCTCCAGCTAAACCAGAAAAAAATAAAAACGGGTTACTTGTTTCTACTAATTGGCACTTACTCGAGATTCCCTTTGACCCAACAGCCTAATCCTCGTATGTATTGCGCTACCTCGGAATCAACGGATGTACCCCAGGACGGGAGGCGAGCTTGTGCAGAAATGAAGCGATCCATGAGCTCTTTGCAATGGGCCCCGACGTAGTCCGAGGCCTCTTGTAGTGTCAGGTGCCTGTTCTTCATGAGGACAGTGACAATGTTGTTTCCGCTGATTCCCTTGCTTTGCTCCATGTCGTACGAATATATATCCTAAAACAAAGCGTGACGAGTAAATTTCGCTGCCGCAATTTCAGTTACTATGGAGTCTCACATTTGCCCAGCAAACCAAATCAACGCCCGCCCAATAAATTTCCAGGAACACGGGATGTTCGAAGACTTCATCGGGAAGGTCTGTTCCAAAGCAATATTCTATGAGGGAACAACAAAGCCGAACGGCGCTATTTTCACGGCGCAGTGTGACAAAGGCGTCCACATCAAGAATCTTCCCTTGTTCACGGAGTTCGGCTTCGGTGATGACAGAAGCACAATAGGTCTCCCAATTTCTGAGGAAGCGAGCTGTTGCTTTGGGGCCATAGAGGCGCATGAGACGCGCGCGAAAACTGTCATCCTTGAGTGAGTATGGTCGAATGACGAGGAAGAACGAACACTAACTCTTTGGTCATGTGTGCAAAGAGAGAATGATCATCCCAGTCAGAATACCTCATAGCATTCAGGAAGATATGGCCCGTCGAGAGAGCATCCTTTCCGGTTTGCTCATCGCTGATTTCGTCGAAGACGAAAAGTAAATTGACCTATTATCTCGAACGTGGGTGTCAGAAGTTATTTCTTGTCCGCTGTGGAAGTCTGCTCACGAAGTCGCAACAGGTTCTGAAATGTTCAAAGTCCGCGTAGTTGTAGGCGCGAGAGACCAGTAATTCGTTTGACCCTAGTACAAAAAAGGCGCGTTTTCTGTCGGTGAAGACGTTGTAGCTGTTTATCCATGCACGAGACTCGGCCGCTCCTTTCTCATAGTGGGGATTGACTCCCCCATCCAAGGGGCAGGAAGCCAATAGGTCGGGGAGAAGAAATTGGTTCGATGAGAGTGTCATATCTCGAGTTGTAAGAAGGACTGAGGATATCTTTGAAGACCTGGGGTGGGTTTTCGAAGGAGGGATACGGCTGTAGCTTTTATATTCTAAAGAGGGGGTCTGACTAGGACCTCACAGCATCGGGAAAAACATCGACGCGCCCCGATATCATCTCAGTAGTGTGCAGGTCTTACCCCAGCTTCATAACGAATCTATAGATTCATTGTGCATGAAGGGCGATTCGCACCGTGATGACCGTTTCCACATTAAGAAATGGCGAGTTTGGAATCTGGTGCTGAATCTCAACGCTCGTCGACGTCTCATGTGCAGAAGGGGCTATAGAAGGATGGAGTGCACGGCAAGTGTAAGAATAGAGAAGCGTCCATAACTGAATCTCTCAACTGATGGTAAGTATAACGTGTACATGTCACCATTAGATGATATGCCCATTTGGCGTATTTGACTTGACCAATGAAACTCTTGATGTACGATAAGTGTTGAACAACATGAAGATTAAGCTGTGTAGAAGCACCAAGTTCAAAGGAGTATCGGTGAAGGGGCTGGTACCGCGGTCCCGTAAGTCCCAGAGGTAAATCCCATACATAGTCCATTGCTCTGACCCGGTCAGAGCGTATGATGGCGTCAAGGATCCACAAAACTAAGAAAAAAGACGGATCGGCGATACCCGTAACTCCCAGGTCGAAACATGTGTAAAGGATACAGGAGAGGGATAACTCCACTGATAACTAGCTGCCGAGCCCTCGTGGCGTTCGGCGCAAAGTGGCTCGTATGCATGAGAGGCTCGAAAGAAACTGTTAAATGGTCTTTTCATGATATCGTAACGCTACTCGCATGTCTCCGCGGCGTTTTTCGATACATCTAAGGAAACTCCAGGTAATTTAGAATGAGGATAAGCTCACACATGACGATTTTATTGAGAGCACCGGACGCGGAAGCGCCCTTATGAAACGAACGGTAAAACGGTAAATAAACATTTGAGAGATGACTCTTGGATGACTCACACATCTTCAAAAACCGACATATCTGCCGACATCGATAATTTGCGGCATGGCGCAACGAAAAAGTATTTCGGGTTTAGTGGTCCATAGGACCATGCGAACGTAAAGCTCCGTAGTTGGCACATCAAACCTTGATCACAAGTATCTGAGTAGCAGGGAAACAATAATCCTTAGAATCTGTTCCATGATACATACCAGGTACATTTTAGATGGCCAATCATCCCATCGTCATCCATACTGAACAAGAGGCAGTAAATTCTTATCACATCACCGGCGACCAGAAATGAGAAAAAGGTTTCAGGCACTCAATTTCTTGCATAGGAAGACGCCACCGGTAGGAAGGTACATAGCCGTAAACCAAGTGTTGAATATTGAATGATCAAGGGACCATACTTGGGCCGTGAACGCCGGGTGTCTGATGACCAGAGAAGCTGGGGTTAACTTAGACAGTCAGAGTGCCTGCTGTGGCTCGCTAAAACAGGGGGAGGGGAATTCTCTTGAGGCACAGTGTTAACAGAAAGCCCTTGGCTATCATTGCTATGCTTACTGTTTAGACACGTAGGCGAAGAACTTTGGCACGTACTGAAGCACCGTTTCCCAGGTGTTTGGATTTTCTTGGAAAATACTTGATCTGGTAGGAAGGACCCACATTTACTCGACCAAAAGGGAGTCCAGTCTGCTGGAAAAACTTAGAGTGACGAAGCGATGGACACGCAGCTGCCCTGTTTTCAGTTGAGGGCAACATAACGTATATGCACATGATCGAGGAGCACGCACAGAAGATCCAAAGATTCGGAAACGATCCGCGGCCATGTAAACTCAGGTAGCTAACGAACATAGATAAATCATCTAGGTAAGAGTAATGCTAGCATTACGTGTCGTTGAGGTCAACAGGCATTTTTTGCCAGTAGGGCAGTAAAATTGAGTCTTTGAAGTTGACAGGTCAGATTTTAAGTGACACGAGGTATATTGTATAGTACTGGACACTCAGCTACAGGTCGCTGTCTGAGTACATGCTCCAGCTCAATTTTATGAGAATAACAAACATAGGCGAAACTTCTGAATTGCCTTGAGATATGCCGTGGACTTTTGTGGATTGTGCGGAAAGTCACAAGGAGTCATGGCCTCATGTCTGGAAAAGATCCCGTCCGTGTGTCGCCAAGGAAAAGAATTCTTGCCTGATGGTTCTCATGTGTTAGAACGACGAACTTCGACCTTGTGCGAGAGTCTACGTCAACACTCACTTGAGTTCCCCAACAGCAGAAGATACATGAGGCTGAGTGGTTCGGCTGTCACCCCCAAGTCGATACATAAGTTAAAAGAGCTCTGTAACGGGTGGCCTGCGAGATTCAGGTGTGTCAACCATGGAATCCTCGGAAGAACAAAGAGGTCACGACTTCAGTGATTGACTTCATAATGCGAATGGATTGTGAAATGAAATACGGTGTTAGTTGATACAGCTTGCGACTAAATGAATAAGATTATAAAGAAACAGACGTGCGACAAGACAAGGAGAATAACAAGTAACTCCAGAACCGAAGATCGAGTTGACACCTAGAAACAAATTCGATAGCTGGCGTATCGCCCGCTGGTCTCACTTGGCCTGGTGATCTTGACCACTTGTCCTCGCCGAAGGCCATAATATCGTGCAACGGGATCCGCTAGTTGTATGCGCGGTAGTTGGGTCTCCTTGAGGCGGCTACTGAAACGTAAGTCACTGTTCATAAAAATTTGCGATCCGCAACGTACTATTTTTCCAGCAAAAGTTTTTTCTCTTCCGGCGTCAAAACATCGTGCCGTGGTACTAGGGTGTGGTGGACAATGTTAACGAGGAGATCCGACTCAGAGAATTCCTCCAATCTAAATTGCGAGGCCATGGCTACAATGACCTGGAGAGAAGGTTTTGGATATTGGAAACAGTGGTATTGACGGGAGAATCTTACTTTTCGTGCGGAAGGTGTCATATTTCCGGGGAACACGATGATACCCCTTTGAATCGTCTTCTCTTCCAGAATTCCAAGCAGTCTGAGAGATAGTCATCAATGAAGGAATCGAAAGTGAAAGGATATTACACACTTTCGCATTGTCTTCACGCCAACACTTCTCTCGTCTGAGAAGAACACGAATATCTGATCCGACGGGTTGTTTCGAGACGCCGTAAAAAAGTTCAACTTGGCGCGGCTGTAAGAACGTACAGCTTGAGTTCAGGGCATCAACTGTGAATCATGAAGTGTATATTTACTCAACAACCCCGCTTTCAGACGCGTATGTCGCTTTGAATGTAGGTAGATCCAGGTGAATTTCATCGTCGGACACAGCAAAGCCCTGATTCGCTCAAAAGTGAACATTGAATTGGCAAAAGCTTCCAAGACGTCCCTACCCTATCCTTGACAAGTTCATGAATAGTCCTATTGACCTTCCATAGCTTTGCTGTCTCGTCGGCGTCACCCATGAAAGTGCAAGTCAAGAAAAGTATTGAAACTCCGATCTCTTCTCCAGTGAATTCTCACTCCGTCATATGTATCTTGTTTGTTCACTTCTGGAAGCATGCCGCCGCCTCCCAACAATGCCCCTCCACCGACGCTAGCCCTAACTAACACAATGATGGTATGACAGTGAGAGAAATTCTATCTTGAAGTCTACTTAACCAAATAACTAGACTAGGCTGAAACCAGCAAAAATCTTTAAGAATGCAGTTGAACCAGGACCGACACCATCCCCTGGCCAGAGGCTCCCAAATGCCGGACCACGACAAATAACTGGGATTGACTTCGATGATAGAGGAGATTACATTGTGACAGCAGCAGAAGACGAGCAATTTCGATTGTACAATTGCAAATCCGGCAAGCAAGTCCCCTTCTATGCGCACTCTTCGCGCTCTGATCACTTCCTCCTTGGATAAGGTATATGAAGCCTCTGTACTCGAAGAAGTACGGCGTAGATCTCCCAAGATTTACACACAGAAACACCGCGATTTTACACGCATCCACGAAAGAAGATGACACGATCAGGTACCATTCGTTGCACGACAACAAATACTTGCAATACTTCAAGGGTCACACTGGGAAAGTCATATCCCTTGAAATCTCGCCTGTGGATGACACCTTCATGTCGGGATCACTGGATAAGACAGTCCGCCTTTGGGATCTTCGTGCGCCAAACTGCAGAGGACAACTGACCCTTCCTTCATATCCCATCGTGGCTTATGACAACGCATCTCTAGTGTTTGCAGTTGCAGTCAATCACTACTCTCGTATCCTCCTTTATGACCCAAATAACTACGACAAAGCGCCTTTTCTAACGATTACACTTGAAGACCCTACTCTGTCCCAAATTAGTTACCCGCCGAGACCTATCTATATGACATCTCTATCTTTTTCCTCCAACTCAAAATTCTTACTTGTGGGCTGCTCGGGTAATGCACACTATATTTTGGACGCGTTCGAAGGACACCTACTTGCAAAACTCGAGGGTCACGTCGGACTGGAACGCAGGGCAATGTCCTCCCCTCCCAGTATCGAACCAGCGAAGGGAAGCAGTGGAGAGGAAGTCTGTTGGACACCCGACAGCAAATACGTTGTCGGCGGTAGCCTTGACGGAAAGGTGATAGTATGGGATGTACAAAACCTGGAGACAAAGACCGGAACGGTTGATCTCAAGGTTCCCCCGAGAAAAATACAACCTCTTGCGTCTCTGGACGGTCACCCCGGGCCATCAAGATGTGTGAAGTTCAATCCTCGTCTTGCGATGTTGTGCACTGCGGGGTCTGAATTGGTGGGTCACATAAAATCACACACATGCCTTCGTTCTCAATGTCGTTATCCAGGCGTTTTGGCTTCCTGATACATCCGGAGATCCTGAAGATATCGCTCGGGGACTGCTCAAAGGCTCCAAACCCAGTTAAGTTGTATGTATTGATTTACCAATACTATCAGTATGTTGTATCTTTGATATAGACATGGGAATATTGATAATACATGTATTCTGCACATAAGTACGCGCTAGTCGCTTGTTCTTCTTAGAGTCTGTGGGCCCAGCATGGGAAGTGAGGGGGTGGCGTTCCCCTTAGCGCCCATTATTGCGCATACTGACGCGATGTTGACTGTAATATTCCGATGGGCAGCAGCAATATTGATATTTGGATCTCACAGTTTCAAATTTTGCCATCAGCAACAGGAAACGTCATTTGAAATCCGACTCGGAGTGTCATGCACTTAAGTCTCCTTAAGTATGTATAGCGCTCGCGTCGGACGCGAATCGTGTCGAACGCGTCCCGATCGGGACACTTCCTAAACGGGATGGGTTGGTCCATCACGTGTACCTAACACCGTTTGACCATGTGACAGCCGAGATTTGGAGACGTGGCAGCCTGGGCCCTGAACGTTTGAACAACCAAGCAGTCTTCGAACTTCAAATTTCTTTGTTCGCGACGTAGCTTTAACCAACGTTTTCTTCAAATTCCGCCGGGATGCGTGTCTCTGCACTTGTTACAACAGTTGCTGCTTTTGTCCTGTCTGTTTCAACAGGTAGGTGTTCGCGTTCCGGCCTCATGAACAGCATCCGGTAACATTTTTCTAAGTTGCTGCAGAGGATGCCGCTGAACCCGCTGTTGTCGTCACTGCGACTTTTCCGGAAGCTAACCCGTTCGGTCGTATGTCTTCATCTCCGGCGGTTCATTCTCGCTATTTGACTAGTATCACTCCGATATAGACGTCGTTAACGGAGAGAAGAACTCGCTCCTGCTCAACGTAGAGAACAAATCAGGACGTAATGTTACTTTAGTCAACATTGCAGGTTCCGTGTCGCACCCAGAAACTAATCGTTTGGTGAAAAACGTATGTTAGCATGGGCCATTCGATCTTGAAGCTACAGACAATGACGTTATGTGTTTGTAGCTCACCGCGACGAAGTTCGGAATGACTCTTCCTGAAGGTATCAAGCTGGAAGTTCCTTACGCGTTTTACAGCGAGTACGTATTTCCTCTTCGTTCTCCAGCTTCTGAGTTCATATCATCGCAGGTTCAAAGTAATTTTTTGTATAGCCTCTGTACCTCCTTGCTCCGGTGCTGATATTTGTTTTGTAGCCGGGTGACCTTCGCTTAAACGTTTGGCTTGAACACTCTACCGATGTATGCCTTTTGAATATCTTTGTCAAAGGAGTTATTTACAAAGTTTGAACAGGGCGAGTCATACCGTGTTTCCGCGTATGATTCGATAGTCACCATTGTGGAACCCGAGATTTCGATTCTCGACTTCAAACTGTAATTTTTTGAATTCCCTGATCCGAGGGGAGCCATTGCTGACATATCCTTCCAGTATCACTACGTACTTGACGGTCGCTGCAATTCTTGGTGGCTTGGCTTACTTGGCGTATCTGAACTTTGTACCACAACCAAAGAAATCTCGTTCCAAAAAAACCTCTCCGTCCTCAGCTCCTTCGGCAACTAGCACTGTGACCGCAACTGGTACCAGAAACTATCAAGAAGAGTGGATCCCCGAACACCACCTTAGGAAATCCAAGAAATCCAGTGGTGTAGCTACAAGTGGAGATGAGCTCAGTGGAAGTGAGCTCAGTGGTACCGAGGGCAGGAAGCGAAAGGGCAGGAAGTAATCTGACTACTTGAAAGGGATTGTGAATGTGTCAAAATATCTACACGGGAATGTATCCTGTAAGACTAGGAGGAGGACGGCAATTAATAAGTTGTGTTAATGATCAGCGGTCATTTCGGAGAGTGATCATCCGCGACAATCTAACCTCTAACTAACCTCCAACTCTGCACAGCGGCTATTAAATGAAATAGGTGGAACAGTAATCAAACTATGTACTCTCAACCAGGAAGACAGAATTAGCCATTCGCAACAGTCTAACCTCCACCTTATCGGCGCACCCTACAACAGGATTTGAATCGTGACCAAACTACGCCCTTCCATTTCTTGACATTTCCTTTGGACATCGATTCCTCCGGTGACCAAAGAGCCGTGCACAACAGTGCAACCTCCACTTTGGTTTCACAGATACCCTTGTCGAAAAAAAACTCGACTGACAAGATGGTCCTTGAAAGTCGCGTTTTGGATACACAGCCACAGCCGTGATAGCGAGCGCGTCGCTGAATTTGGTCAACTGCGTAATGCTACCAAGGAAAAGCTCCTTGGCTTCTGCGCACTCGTACAACAAGTCGTCATTGTTCAAGTCAGCCGACACGCTGAGATTATCAGCCTCGAGGAATCGATATTTCTCTTGGTATACAAGCCAGAAAGAAGATATGTTTGAAATGGCAATTGATGTCTCGTGTAGTGCTTTCAATGCCGCTTCAAAAGCCGCAAGCCCATCTGGGTGTGCACTCAAGATGGCTGACTTGACGAAATCGCGTAGAATGGGATTGTCCTTGGATATGAACTCCTCCATATGTTCGGGATCAGTTCGATATGAAGTTAATGGGAGCTGGGCCAGCAATCCAGGACGTTGAAAAAAAGAAGTGAGGGGCGAGTGATACTGGGCTATTTTTTCGGAAACGCGTCTGTACTGTGATAGGATGCCCTGGGAGCTCGATATCAATTCACCAGAAGATGCAAAAAGCTCCTCCAAGTATTCGACCAGTTCCACATAGGAACAGGTTCTCCAGATTCTCAAGAGGCACACGGCTTTGTCGCTGAAATCGTAGCACTGTCGCAAGAAGTAAATTATGCACCCCCATTCGGCAGTTATTGAACGACGGATCTGTATGACGATATTACGATACTGGAGTGAATCATCGACATTGATCACTGCAGTTTCTACGTTGTGCACAAAGGTCACGGTGTCTTGTACGCTTGATATCAAGGCTGAAAGCGAAGCTGCTAACGTATGCGCTAACAGAGACAAGATATGAGACGTCAAAGAGAGAGAAAAATAGGCTACTTCATCTCGAACTCACAGACTTGGCGGATAGAATCATCAGTTGCCATAGGCACACATACACTAGTCACTCCAGGCGTAAGCAAGAGCAAAGAGTTCTCCGAAGCATTATCAAAGATCTA
>JAGGAR010008014.1:52882-63328 GCA_017657315.1 Termitomyces sp. K1Ag
GTCATTTTGGAACCACTTCGAAGACCAGAACACAAAGACTATAGACCTCAAAGATATGATACGGGATATGAAAACGGCAGCCAAATCTGCGCATGAGAACTCCAAGTCCATTTGCGAACGGTTTTCGGAAGCAAGGCTTATGATTTACAAGGTTGAGTCTACATATTCTTCACATGAGTCACAGCTGACCGTATTTCAGATCACCAATGAAGTTCCTCAACGAATGTCTTCATTGGAGGATGAAGAGCTGAATCATGAAAAGAAACTCGGCTACCACAAGAAGGCGGTTCAGTGTCTAAAGGTTACTAAAGTGGTTGGTGCAGCAGTGGCCGGGGTGACCGCAGGAGTAGCCTTTCCGCCGGCTCTTATCGCTTTACCTGTCATGCTCTCACTTTTTGCATTGGCCATTGAGGGTACTCAGATGTTTGTCGAGAAGAAGATGAAGAGTAAGGGTAAAGACCTTTTGCGTATTACTGAGGCTAATCCGCTATTGCATAGAGAGGGAAAAGAAGTTGTATCAGTGCACGGAAGCAATGGCCCAGTTGGAGAATATCGCTGCAGCCCTGGCCAAACTTGAGAGCTGTGCTGACTCATTCGCTATGTACTGGCAACGGATAGAGACAAGTCTCGATGTTGTCGGGAAGCGCATTGTTCAATTTCGAAGGGATAGGCATATCAAACTTCAACTCAGTTCGGTCAAGGACTCCTGCCATGAGATAGAAAAATCTCTCCTTGATTATACTGCCAAGGTCTGTCGTCGGTATTTCATTTGTACCCTTTTTAATTTTCATACTTCGATTTCATCAGTTCGATCTCTTGAAGGTTTACGATCCCAGACCAAAAGTTGTTCAGGTCGATATACCTAGAGGTATCAATCCGCGTCCGGTCGAAACATCATTGTCAACCTCCCGACCCTTGAAACGCTGTGACAGCAACGCGTCGCTCTCTAGCCAGGTAACACTTGTTGATGACGAGCCAGTCCTGAAATCCCCAAAGTCCAAGGGCGGATCCTCCCGCTCTAGCTTGGCAGATTCACGACATTCCGACTCTCTAAACACCCTCCGAGGTCTCTACAAGCCGCCATATAACATTGACATCCATGAGCCTTCCTCCCGTCACGATTCCACGCGTTACAAAGCTTATGATCGGCATGAGTCTCGCGACAGGCGCAAAAGCTTTGAGTACTTACCTGCCGCCAGACTCTGGGTATGAAATCAATCGTATAATCAAAAAAAAAGAGAGAGAAGGAAGATTGACTCTTAGAAGTACTTGGTCTGAGTAACGTCAGGAGGGAACCGGTGCAGACTCTGCGATTGATAAGGACTTTACCTCGGGGGGAAAAGGGAAGCATCTCATGACATGACAGAGGGCGGTTTTCCATGAGAACTCATCTACGTCTACATGCTTGGAGAATGGAACATCGTGCACAGGTTCCAATCAACACCTTTCAAAAGAACCAGAGTACGACGCAGTTTGTCACGAAAACACGAGAAGGGAAGACATATGAGATATTGATGCCAAAATCAATGTAGTCACCATCTTTACTAGTCGTCAATGGCATAGCTCACCTCGAAGCTTTGAACGACTTTGCGTGCATGACAGTTGCCAGATAGGTGACAATCGCATTGAATTGAAGGCGGCTAAGACAAGCCCGACCATCATTTGGTAGGAAACCTAGGAAACCAGTCCGAAGAGCTACATAGGGAGATATGCTTTTGGATCAATCATATTTGTGATGGCCTACCAAGAGGACATGAGATCACAGAGCCGATTGGGGAAAACTTCCTGACAAAATAAAATCAAGTCGGTCCCGCAAAGTGCTCAGTCAAAGAGGAGACAGCAATGTCATATGTATGAGTAGAAACACAGCTTCGAGCTGAAAGGGACATGTAATGAGGTTTTCTGATTCGAGCGAGGCTCAGTGAGCGTGCAGTGATCGGTTTGTTTGGTTAGGCTTGGTAGTCACCCAATATAGAGGATTACACTATTGGACTTAGACTTCCTCGTCTTTACGCGCTCCCTCCCTTCCACTCGTATCTCTTTCTCCTCGTCTCTTCTATTCCTATACCTTCCCTCAATCCAAAGTCGACCAGAGATGACATCCAGAGTAAGTTGTGGCCCGAATTTGATCGATGCTCTCACGGGCTGCCACTAATACACATGGCAGGCACAATTTTTGCGGGAGTACAAGCTCGTCGTTGTCGGTGGTGGTGGTAAGTGCATCTGTTCCAATATTTGTGGCATCTAGGGGCTCAAATTGGTCAATTACAAGGTGTCGGCAAGTCTGCCCTGACGATCCAGTTTATCCAGAGTCATTTTGTGGACGAGTATGACCCGACAATTGAGGGTAAATTTACGTTATTAGCGAAATTGCACACTAAACCTTACGCGTATTTTATAGACTCGTATCGCAAGCAATGCGTTATTGATGATGAGGTCGCACTCTTGGACGTTCTTGACACGGCGGGACAGGAGGAATATGGGTAAGCGTCTGTCTCCTACCGCTTCAATGTCATGTCTGGTGCCGTGTATACGCGGTGGTTGGTCCTTTCCGTACCCTTTTCTGGACCCATCTTTGATCTCCATACGTCTCATACCAATACAACAAACGAACTGACAATCTTTGATGTGCAGGGCTATGCGGGAACAATATATGCGCACGGGCGAGGGCTTTCTTCTTGTCTACTCCATCACGTCGCGGAACTCCTTTGAGGAAATCAGCACATTCCATCAGCAAATTCTCCGAGTAAAGGATCAGGACTCGTTCCCCGTCATCGTTGTTGCGAACAAGTGTGATCTTGAGTATGAACGCCAAGTAGGAATGAATGGTATGTCTATCGAGAGCTGTTCAATATCTGGTTGTGCTAACGCATTGACATGTTATAGAGGGTCGTGACCTTGCGAAACACTTTGGCTGCAAGTTCATTGAGACCTCAGCCAAGCAACGTATCAACGTTGACGAGGCTTTTAGTAACCTCGTGCGTGAGATCAGGAAATACAACAAGGCGAGTTCATGTGTTCGCCCATTGTATATTAAACTTATCGCTGACTTTTTTCACAGGAACAACAAACCGGACGACCTGCACCCTTGGGAGCAACTAGTGGCACTCCTGGTGTTTACGGCGACAAGAGCACACATGACGATTCGCATGGCGGTTGCTGCTCCGGTTGCGTTGTTCTTTAAGGGTACATCTCTCTTCCTTCTTAACCCAGGCATTACCCCGCGCGTGCTCCATCTCTTCCCCATCCCTACATCTAATCCACCAGTAGCATTCATTTTTTCTGTCTTGTTAACAATTATGGAAGGCTTTGTCGGAACTGAAAGAATTCTGTGTACATATATACTTTAGAACTGTCTCAACTTCACGATCCATATTATATCATTTTCGTTTGAACCTTGCTATAACGCCTACTTGCTTTGGAAAATGGCCATCGACCTTTGTTGTTACCTTAGCACCCCTCCAAAAATATGGATGTTCTGGGTACAAGACTATGGCTCAACTGTCTGGTAGTTTTATGGTTCTTGGTCGACATTATGATACTCCAGTGGTGGTAATTTCTCCCCTGTGAAACGGAATTCATGAGAAATTTGAGTACTGCTGCATGAGAGACAAGTGAATTGACCTGGTGGGGTCCTTATGACATCTTCTTCGTTCACAATTCGAATTGAATCAATGCCCAGCTCATAGTGACCTGATATACCACTATTACCCCCTAAAATAGAGATGCCAACGCTACGAATCCCATCTCTAGCCATTGCAATTTGGTTTTCAGAAAGTTCACCGGAATTTGTCCGGACAAAGTTCTCGAACGGTAGCTAGGAAGTTGCAGAGTCCAGCAAAGTTTCTTAGAAAGTGTATAGAATGGCTTACATAGACGTCTTCCCAGGAGTTGTCATGTCGTTGGAAGTATATTCGGTGCTGCCATAAGTCAGACGACACAGGCCCGTTCGTTTGGATATTCGCAAAGAACGAAGTGCGAGTCTTTGGGTCACCAGCTATTCGAACGCGTAATGCAAGATAGTCGTGCATGGATATATCTTCAGTGATGTTGCCGAATAGAGTGGGTCTTTTCTGTTGTGTATATTCCAGCAAGTTGTCAGCCATCGCTTGAGGTCAAAAGAACGTCGAAACGCACCTTATTTCTAAGTCCTGCATACCCGCTACGTACCTTCCTTTCCATGCCAGGTTTGACTCCGAGCCGCATTTCTCCCCAAAATTTGCCTGTGACTGTGCGTCCAATGCCCTCATTGATCTCGAGTGATGTCTCCAAATCCAAATGGGTTGTCGATAATCCTCCAATGTCACCATCGCAGCCTGTCGCAAAACCATGGACGTCTTCAGGAGAGTTGAAGGTGAAGAGTACCCGAGGGACGCGAGAGACAGGATCTGCCCCCTCCATGCGTATCACTGCGGCGACGTGTGACCGTCAGCTAAGAACAATGCGAAAAAGACGTGGCATTTACTTTTAGAGGTGCTTGACAGAAAAATCTGAGCTGACCTGGCAAGATATTGTGATAGACGCTGCTGTGCCATGATAATAAAACTGAGAGAAAAAGTGGCCGCGGAGGGACGCGTTTGACGTCAGACTAATCACGTGCGAGCTAGTCACGCCCGTCCGATCGGTTACGCGTACGGTCCGGGACCCGGCCCGGAGTAGTCTCGTTGTTCGTCTCCAAACGTGCCAAACGTGCTTTGCGCCACGCTAACAAGTGTACTTCGAACGCAGTGGTGGCAAGCTTTCCCCACTGGGGTTTTGATGCTACCCCACTTGCACTTTATATTTAATCATTTTAATTGGTCTACCGTGGCGTATCCTTACCGATGCGACCATAACTAGTATCTAGCATAGGTAGATATCATCATAGTAACATAGCAACACTGGAGAGCTGGATTACCCTATGTGATAGTATGTTGACCCACACGGTGATACCAATTTCGCAAGGCGAACGAGCACTCAAACAAGACATTGAAGTCTATCCAGCCAGGAAAAGGGAGTAAGTACCCGTCCTTTGTTATTGGTCAACGTGAAAGTCCTATGTACGCTGGATAACTATCGAATGTCCTGAAATTGTCCCTATGTTTACTCTACATGAACCATAAAGGATGTCATCATTTCGTGATGCAAGTTAAATACATAGATAAGATCGAACTGTGAATGGTTTAGTTTAATGTCGACTGTCAATTGAGCGTCTGTTGGTTGAAATTAACAGTATTGTCAATCGACCCGTGTCTCCGCGCTCGGCTGACGGCCAGTCGGTGCAGGGGAAAGGGTGGGCGCGGCTGACTTCCAGGAGATACCAGAGACAAGCCTGAACTCGTGTTCAAGGTATTCAACATCGGGTGATCATTTTGGCCAGGGCTGCGAGATTCCAGATTGGTTGAATCATACTCGGCTGAATCGCAACTGTAACATGAGCTCGCACTGTCGCGTTTACCGAAGGTCTGAGCAGAAGCCGGACGTTGTACGCTGTGTTCCGGTACGTCCGCCGGCGACCAAGTACCCTGAACAATGTGCATCCGTTCCACGCTGTGATCATGAAGCGTAGGAGAACGGATGTGACGTGGAGCAGCGGGCAAACCCATCGATTCGGTAGAACCTTGACGGCTGTGAAGGCCTAAGGAGCGGGCCGTGACAGGAGAAAACTTTTGTGCCACTGCTTTTGGCGGAGTAATGGAGCGTTGGAGGGTAAGCTCGTTGACAGGGGTGATCTCACGTCCAATGGAGACAGAAGACGAACTGGGATAGGTGTAGTAGCTTTGCACGCTGGCGGATCGCTCCTGATGGACTGACAGTAGAGGACGTACGGTCGGCTGTGAGCCGAAGGATGCAGTAGTGGGCGACCTGAACGAAGGGGTCGGGTAACTTTTCTCCGATGTCCAATGTTCCTGGGAAGAATCGTATCCCATGGGACTCTCCTTCTGGGACGGAGGATCAAGCGCAGGACCAAGAACACGGAAGGTGTTGTAAAGCAGTGCTACGTTGACGACACCTAGTGGCTGTTAATAAAGGAAGCGTCATTGCCCATGTGGTTCAACTCACCGAGCATGAACCAACACGTGTAAGCAAAGATGAGGACTTGAAAAGGCACCTTAAAGCCTGATATGGACAGTAAGCGGGTCACTGAGTAAGGAATGAGGAGAGCAATATAAGCTGCAACTGATTAGAATTTTTGACAAATACAAAAAACTCCATCCCTCACCAAAGGGATACCTTAAGGTTACACCAATAAGCCTCTATCAGACTCTTGAGTGTGATGATGACTTACCAAAGCATGCTCCTTGCGATTCGAGCTACGAAACGATGGTAATTCTCTGCGATCCTTCCTGATGACCAGCGCTCATAAGGATCCAATGTGAGCCTAACACCACCCTTGATATTCAGAGTGCCACGGAGGACGAGGAAGATCACAGAGTACAGAATGGCGGAGAGCACTGATGCAGCGAAAATCTATGGATCATTATGAGATACAGAAGATCTACCGAAGGCGGAAAGGCTCACCGGGAGCAAATGGTAGAAAAACTGCGCTCGTGGATGCATAGGTCGGATGCCACAAGAAAGGTCACTTGCACCGTAAATAGGGCCAGATTTGGACTGTTGCGAGTTGATGAAAGGTCCCGCAGCTGTTCCAGTGAGTATGAGCAGGACGAGGCTACGAGAGATACGTGCAGAGTACCTATGAGCCCTGCGGAAATCCATCCAACGGTGATAGCAACCGTAGAAACGACGCAATATTGGCGCACTTGCATCACGAGAGAGTTGAATGTGTGCACAGCCATGGCGACAGTAAAGTATGCGTTGGCCCAGTTTCCGATCTGCATCAGAACGGCTGAGAGGACATGAGCCGACTGAAGGGATGAATATTGACGCCTATACCTTGTACAATGCAGAGACTGCCTTCACACCAACACATAAGGATTACAATATTTGAAAATCGATGAAACAAAAACCTTCGGTGCTAATTCCCCCGTCTAAGAGCCATTGAAGTCCGATAAGGCCGGAAACGTCGGTGAGCAGGTTCCCAATGAGTAGACATATGGCATAGTAGCCAAGCTGGGTGTTGAAAAAGACATATTCTTTAGGTTTCAAAGTCCTGGACGATATCCGCTGAAGAACGGCAAGCCATATAACGCGGCAGGCAACAGAGACGAGAGCAGCCGAAGAGAGGAGTGCAAAGATATTCACAGCCTGCGACGGGTGATAAGCGAAAGAATCACGAACAACAATCACTTACAATCACGCCTCCTCGGGGTCCTTGAAATGGAACAAACGGTGGGTCGGAGGTCACGTCTCCTCCTCCTCTAAGTTCGAATGGAACAAACGCTGGGTGAGACATCGTAAAATATGAAACGCAGGATTAAAAGACAGTGGAGTGGTTTCAAAATCTAAGAGAATAGACTGCTTGAGCGTTGAAAATGGTCGTCCTGCGCCGGTGCCTTAAAGTGGTCTCTTCTAGAGACACTGAGGGAACCAGTCCAGAACGAAAAGGGAACGGATAACCTGACTGCAAGGGACTCAAGAAAGAGAGACACTTCAACAGATGGTCTCATGCATCATGACTGATTGAAGGAGGCATATTTACATGTGTTTACCATTGGCCGCTGGCAGTGCGATGATAGGTATGTCGGCAGGAAGCAAGCTTAAAGAAGTTCGAAACCAAATAGCAAGGATGCCCGCTTTGGTAATGTAAGGACTTACCTCACGACCATCATAATTTAGCACCATTGAGTTTGTACGATCATCGTCATTGTACTGTAACTCAAAAATAGAGGGGGAGGAGCGCATAAAATTAGCAGTAGATAAGTAGTTCATGATCGCCTAAAGAATTGCTCGATACCTCTCGATTCCCCCTTCCGACTCTTTTTCTTTTTTGGAGAGCTTCTCGATCGGGGTTTCAGAATGTGCTTCGCATCACCTGTTGACGGCCTTAGACTGATGGGTCCATCCACCGACTCCTGGGCTAAATCCTGAGCGAAATGAAAATCGTCGTGCTCTAAACGCAGAGCGGCTAATTGCTCCTCCCCATCTAGTGAAGATGATGCTGGTGAGGATATTGATAGCCTTTTACCGCATCTTGAGCATTCGAAAGAGAACGTGTGCAGGTCAGAGCGTTGATCACCAAACACATCATCATTTTCGTCAACGAAATCACCATCGGGA
Source organism: Termitomyces sp. K1Ag (assembly GCA_017657315.1). Classification (NCBI taxonomy): domain Eukaryota; kingdom Fungi; phylum Basidiomycota; class Agaricomycetes; order Agaricales; family Lyophyllaceae; genus Termitomyces; species Termitomyces sp. K1Ag. The sequence continues at coordinate 61,043 of JAGGAR010008014.1, forward strand.
GATACCCGCAAACCGTTGTCGTCGTCATCGCGTTGTCGTTTGACAGATTGACCGGCTTTTAAGAAGCCTTCAATGCCTCGTTGCCCATGCTCAGCGCCCTCAATACCAGTAAATGCAAGCGAAACATTGGTGACTTTCATCGCCAAACATGTTCCAACGAGGTCCTTCCATAGTGCATTACCGGCCGCAGCCACGGTGTCTACCGTGACTTCGGGTGTAAATGGAAAGGCAGCTTGTTTTGATTGACCAGCGTTATAACCTGCAAAATGATGAAGCCCGCTGTCAAAGCTAGGAAAATAAAATTACACACCTTTCCGGACGCGCAAAACAATAGATTTAGGCCACAAATTGGGAGTGTTCTCACGAGCCTCATTAAGACGGAGCGCGAGTTCCGCAGCCAGGACTCGTATCCAATGAGAACCTTCAGAAGCATTTGTGATAGGTTGTGGTAGATTTTTTGATGCCAACATGCTCTTGTTCATCGTCGATTTCTTCTCTTTGACTGCAATGTAAGAGTTAGCCATTCGAAATTGGGGAAACAAGTATCCAACAACCTTCCGACCTATCAATACCACTGGCAGGAAGCATAAAATGGGGTCCAAGTGACTAAAGGGTAGATCATACCGGAGAACTTCATAGATCCAAATGGATTCTTCCCCAAATTTACGCTGCATCTCCTCTATAGAATGATCAATTTGTGGATATATGAGCTAGACATATAACATGCCTAGACTAATGGACCTGTTGCAAAGGATCAATACAACACCATACAGTTGGTCGTAGATTCTACATACAGGAGGTCTTCGACAGTGGCTGCTTCGAATTCTGACGCTATGGCAGTACCAAGTTTACCGCCTAGGAAACGGATCTAATTCCTCATAAGCCTACATGCACAGGTTTGAATAATCAGATAACCTTCTGGAAAGGGAGTGGCCGTAGGTAATCTGGGATAGCAGCATTTCTGAGGATACTCTGTGCGTCGTTAGAATAATTGATCCTGAGGTAAATTTTCGAGGTGCTACCTGATTGTTCGGCTTTTTGTATGATGCTGTTAACTGTTAGTTATTATCATATTAGTAAGTATCTTATAACATTGACTAAGAATGACCTTTGCCAGAAATTTATTCCTCGCAATTCCCTGTGTGCACGTCCCATTATCATCAAGGTTCAAAGCTTATTAAGTGCGAAAATTGAACTCACTGCAGATGTGGAGTATCCAAGCTGTTCATAAACTTGTCGTCTTGCCGCCTCCATCAACTCCGCCCCAATCGACAGGGCAATATCATGCCAAGTCGGCAATGGCTCCTCTTGGGGATCATGGATCAAGAAGTCTCTGTCATCTTTCTTGTCCCCTTCCGGCGGTGAAGGATGGATGGGTATCACGATGGAGTGTTTGATGACGTTCCACGAAAACGGCGGCGGTGGCGGTAATGGAGTGTCAGCTCCATCAGGTGCGTTTGGTGGAACTTGTGCGAGATAAGGGTATCTTTCAAGAAGGACCTCACGAACGCGTTTAGAAAAATCGAAAAATGCTTCGTCAATTGACGCTTTTTCTACATATATATGAAAGAAGTCAGTTGCTTCGACGAGAAGTGTCTTTTGTTTACACACCAACTTCAACGCGTGGAAGACACTCCTTGAACTTAGCAGCAATCTTTAAACTTTCTCTACGATAATAGTCCAAAGACACCTGTCAACCAAAGCCATCAAGCTATTAGTTTATACCTAAGCCCCTTTACAAATCTCACCTTATGCGTCTTCGTATCAACATCATCCCAGTATCCTGGTTGCATCTCGCCCTCCCTATAAGTGGCCACATGCACAATCTTCAGCTCGGGGTGCTTCGCCTGTAACTCTTTCATGTTATACTTTTTGAGACGAGTGATGCCGAACTTCCTTGCAGGGTAGTTAATAGCGATCAGTGCATCCCACTGCAACACGACCAGTGGCGTGTCCTTGTCTACACCAAGACGAACCATCTCACATGCCGCATAAAATGCATCACTGTCACAAAGCGCGATAACGCGCAGTGGGTCACGGACTCCAAGATTCTGCGAGTGTAGATGTCGGTAGGTAATGGTAGGGTTGAGATCTTCAAAGTCTTGATCTGTGACCTTCCCTTTCCCCTTCCATGGTACCTGCATAAACGTGCCTTTGAGGAAATGCCCTTGCGGCGAAAGATCCCGGTCAAGTTGCAAGTCGTATTGAGACAAGTAAGAGAAGTGTCTGAAGAACGAGTTTGAACTTGAGAAGCTTAGTCAAGCTGCCCCCGGGCCGGACACGTGC
>JAGGAR010008015.1:0-62675 GCA_017657315.1 Termitomyces sp. K1Ag
TTACAAGCCTGCATCATTACAACCGTTCATCACGAAATAATAGTTCCATTACAAGTAAACATCTCACTGTGTCATCACCACAATTTAAAAAAACACTTTCTCACAAAATAGGAGAGCTTGAACTTCCTTGAAGCGACTAATTCACTTTACATATATGGCATGGATGTCATGGAAGCACTGATGACAGCTCAAAGCCCAAACAATGAATGTGATCCATCCTGATATGAACACTCCGAATCGGAGACACCAGTACTCTGCAGGATCATGTAGCTTCCGACGTACTGTTATAGCATGTAAGTACAGTATAGGCTGTGCAGAGTGGAGAGATCAAAGTATTTGTGACAGTTCGATCCTTCAAACAGATGTTATTTTTTCTAATGAAGTATAGAGACTGAAATCCGAAAGAGTCTCGCGCGCTATTGCTGTGATACTAACGTCAAGGTGTACCAAGCAAAAACGCAACAAAGCACACTATTTTACGAAGTACTCTAAGCTGGCCAAAAATATAGTATGTTTATGTATTTACCACCACTGGCAACGACATGAAGCAAGAAGTATGGTAGGCAGGTAGTACATACTAAAAACGGTACACGGAGGCACGGAGAGAGATAGGACTAGAATGAGTCGTAAGTACACAATAAGTAGACGTACATTATGGTACAGTTAGTATAAGATATGTTTTGTCGAGCTGCCAAGGTCATTGTGTTGATCAGAATCACACCTCAGTTTCTAACTCGGTACATATGATCCTGAGGATCTCTGGCTGGGGAAAGTGACTGTTAAAGCTAGATGCGGAGGCTGAGTCGAAGAAGAGGACCTTACAAAGAGGAAGAAATGATAATTTAGGTATCGACAGTGCTCTTCGCGAACTAGGCCAGGATCTCAGGCCAGAAGACGAGGAGGCGGAGGAACAGGACCAGGTGCGGCGAGTGATCCGACAACGAGAGGTGGCTATGTCAATGTCAAAAGTGGTTCAGACGAGTCTAATAGAATATGTACATGTACAGCTGCTCGATGGTCAGCGGAAGCTTGAACAGGTTGAGGGGTAGCAGGAACGGTGGGGGTTTCAACAACAGTGGGCTAGGATCAAGTCAGAAAATTACAAAAAGGATCCAGAGATGACGAACGGTCGTTGGATGATTAGCGGATTCAGATGTCTGGAAGAACTCATCAATGAGGGCACGAGAGAGGCAGAATAACTCAGAAAGAAAAAACAAACCTGAGGGATGCCAATTCGTCGGTGGGTAGGAAGGATTCGTCGATAAGGGTGATAATGCCGCCCAGTTCGGCTCTGGTAAGGAGGGAGGCAGGATGAGTCCTCCCCAAGTGAGGCGGCAGCCTCGTATAGCGGGACAGCCGAGGCGTTGTTAGGGCCAGGGGACGGGGGTGGGGCGTCAAACGCAGAGGAGGGTGTAGTCATGGTGGGAGAGGGATATGTAGGAACGGACGTTGCGAGGCCCTCCCTATTTATCAGTTTTTCAAGATCGCCGCGTTTCTGAAAAAAGGGTTACTTACTCATTTTGCAATTTTGCAATTAACGTTAACCCCAAATCAACGCCGCTTCTTCTCGCCGAAGACACCTGTTCGGCGGGCATTGGCGAGATTTTCGCGCCACCTATCAGATCCTCCCCAACTCCCATGGAGTCTGGACCACTCTTGAGAGGAAGAGCAGACACTGTAGGAAAATTGCCTCCATCTGGCCCGATATGTGATATACGATACAGATCGTGTAAATCCGAGATACAAAGCGGAAGCAAGTGGGCTGGAAGGCGGAGGAAAATATCAACATACTAGCCGCGAAATATGCCGAAAGATGTACCGTGACGGCACCATTGTTGATTTTCAGACTCGGCCAAAATCAATCTTCTTCCTTCAGCAGCTCCACCAAGAGCACTTTCACTGCGAACGCGCCCAAATTCTATCTCTTTACTTTGGATCCAGGCCACTATTGGAGATAACCTGGACCTCATCGAATTGCCTACAATCGAATGCTATGAGGGAGTCTTCGCGACCTGCGATTTGCGATTTGACATAGGCAAAGACCGGTCTCTGCCGTACGAGATCTTCTAGATCTGTCTTCGCTTTTTGATGCATAGGACCTGATCAAAATACTGAGGGGCAGAAGCATTTGAGTCCCCGAACCTAACAACTTTGTAACCAGGCTTTAGTCCTCTTGACCGAAATCATTCGAGTATACTCAAATGCTCGTTCTCACCTCAAGTACATGAAGTTCATCATGAAGCGCATCTTAAAGTGATTACAGCCACATCCTTGCTAGACGCGATCTATCTATCCTTTTCCGAGTCAGTTCGTTGTCGGGATGACCACGTCACGCTCGTGTGACCGTCGCAATCCGATAGCTTGAAGGGGAGTCACACAATTGCTCGTCTACGGACTCTTACTACCGATGATCAAGGCTTTAGACCATCGCGTGTACAATAGCCAGGTCAACAGTCAACATAAAAAGATCATTCGTCAACAAAAGTGACTCACCACTTCGAAAATTTCAAAAAAAATGATCCGACATCCAACCTCCCACATGTTCAACAAGATGGCAGGGCGCAATCAATGACTGAACTACCTTCAAGATCCATGTTAGGTCTTGCTGAAGACAAACTTGCAATGTGAGCGCACCAGTTGGGTTTTTTGGACGCCACACCTCGTTTCTTACCCGAGTGGGTCCTTTGGAGATTGAATAAACCCAGATTTGAAGTGTGCATGTCTACTTATTGAAAGGTCTTGCCTCCCCAAAATCTACCGTCAGGTTTTCTCCACTCAAAAAAAGTGTGAAGCGCCACAAGCCCATCTCAAGATCCTCCAGAGTCCTCTGTATAATTTCAGCTATGCCGACCTCATCGTCACGTTTCTCCAGCATAAATACCTGATAAACTATCCAACGCCGGCCCCTTGAACTGTGGAGCTGTATTTGCAAAAGCTGCACGGGCTAAAGGCTGTTTTCCGTCTTCAGGGACAATGCTCTGGTGTGTGAATTCACCTATGTACCCCCGTCAGCTCAAATCAGCTTGATGATTTAGTTAGATACCTACAAAATTTACACTTAAATTTCCAATTGCACCTAATGAACAGAACCGGCCGTAGATCGTCGTCCGGTCGAGAATTATTTTTTCTGGAGTGATTTGGTGAGTACTAGAATCATCTGTCTGCCCGTTGACGCGGACATTGCTAATCTTCCCCTATTTTCAACCACTGTGTCAGCGTTCCATTATTTCCAACACCCGCAAGTGACAGAATGACTGATGTGTATTATGCTAGTCGAGTAAGAACGTTTTCCACCCGAATTGAGGCCAAAACGCCACAGATCATGCGTATCCGATAATGATACATCGTTCGAGAGATAACAAGAGGATATTTGAATTTCAGCCCCCATCAATGAGGCCTGCCATGATTTTCAGCGAAGTCCATTCGCTCGGAAGTCATTTCTATATCAAGATGAGATGGAATGACAGTGGTGAGCAGATGGCAATTCTTGGAAAGATGAGTAGGCTTATAATTTTGTACGGCAGAGTGGACAAAAGTGGGAAAGAGTTTTGACAATCGACTTAGAATAAGGGAGAGTGGGAACTTTCCTTGGTCACGACGGTGAGAAACGGACGTCTGGACCCACAGTCTTATTTCGAAGAATATCGTATCAACACGTTCGCGCTGCATATTTCAGCCAGTAATTGCTGCGCATGCTTCTACGGTTCATTCTACCTCGATTTTGAATAACAGATGCCCACCGAATCTCACTATTCAAGTTTACTAAGCGCTCTGCAGGGAATAGCGCCAGCTTTTAAATTGATCGTTGTCCATGTTGGCCTTGGCAGAGCACAAAATGACTACATTGTTCCTCTTCAATTTCACCATACATCGAGCTAGGGAGGTCACGCTTCATAAGTAGAATCTCGGAACGTTCAACCCTTAACACTTGAAAGATCCCCTCTTTGCTGACCAAACAGACCACAGTCGAAATTTCCACATATCTTTGCTTGATCACGTCCTCTCATCTGAATCTCCGGACCCTGCAGACAGGGTTTTCATTCTGCACGATCAACGATGCGTACTTCAATCTTTTAGCTGAAGCTCCATCCCATGTTGCAAGCCTTGCGACACATATCGTCGCGATTACGCGTCCTACAGTCACGTCAATTCACTACTCCGAGTGCTCAACACTCGATCTATATTTCGAAGTCGACTAATCCCTATTTCAACTTGACCTTCGAAGATTGGTACGTTTTGTATACCTTTCTACTTATTTTTCACTCTTAATTCTAACTTTCATCAGGCTGTTCCGGCATAAAGCTCCAGAAGAACCTTTGCTGCTCATTTATCGAGACGACCCATGTGTTGTCGTGGGACGGAATCAAAATCCATGGAAGGAGGTCAACTTTCGAGCGCTACGAGAACGCCATGGAGTGCCATTCATTCGACGTCGTAGTGGTGGAGGCACAGTCTACCATGTCGGTACTTGTCTCGTGCGACTGTCATCCTGGTATTTTTCTAATGAGCAGGTTCCAGGACCTTGGCAATACAAACTTCTCAATCCATCTCCCTCGAGCAGAGTTCGATAGACACGTAACGGCCCAAATTGTGCTCCGTGCGGTACGTTCGTTGGGGATAGGTGCGCGTGTCAATGAGAGAAACGATATATGTGTAGGGAAGGATAAGATGAGTTTTCTCCACCTTCTTTTGTATCTGACGTACTTATTTTACCCTAACACGTCTCCGGTTCAGCATACAAGATCGTGAATAAACGGGCATATCATCATGGGACCATGCTCATCTCGACCCAGTTGGATACACTTGGGGACTTATTGCGCACTAACAAGGTAGGGGCGTTTCCCGCACAATTTGCGGTTCGTACTCAGCAGAATCAGGAAACAATGATAACCAAAGGTGTGGCTTCTGTACGTTCCCCGGTGTGCAATTTGCAGCAATTTAGTCCCATCATTACACACGACTCTTTTACGGATGCCGTTGTAGATGAATTCCGCAAGGAATATGGCATCTCCGCATCGGTACGTCACCAACGTGGTCCTGAATACAAAAAATCTTAGGCGAGTTCAACAGACACAAGTCGTCGATGAAACTGATGAGCTAAAGTGCATTGAATACATCCAGAAAGGAATGGAGGAGCTTCCTGTTAGTCATTCCACATTATTGCGGGATCACGCTAAGTCGTTCACGCAGAGTTGGGACTGGGCATATGGACAAACGCCCGAGTTTACACACACGATCCATCAAACCTTCGACTGGGGGAAAGTGGTAAGTCATTTTATCTCCCCTGCCGAGCTCTATGGAATGAAAACGAGTGTTCTTAGATGGCCGAATTCAGTTCGAAACACGGCATCATCAATCAATGCACCATAGAAGTTGACAATTCAAAATTAAGTGACTCCGACACGAGGGCTGTAATGAAACTAGGCCGACTGCTCGAAGGTCAACGGTATGGGTTCTTGGAGAACACATGGTCCAGTCAGGAAGAGGCAGGTCCGCGACGCGATGTCTTGACATGGATAGACGGGATTGTGTACACATAGATGATATAGATGCACATGATCTCTCGTTTTGTATGCTTTTAGTGGTCGGGGCACAGTGAGAAAAATCCGGTTTTTATTTTGTTGTCTAGGAGGCTTTGCGCTCTGCAGTCCATACACTACTGGTCTCAAAGCCGGGTGGTGCAAAGACATTGTCCTGAGAAAAAGCAAGGGTGTTTAGTTTATGGTATCACGAGAAACTAGTCCCGGCACGCACCGACTGCCCTCGTATATGCCCTGTCAACTGTTTATCCCGCTTCATCATCATCTCGTCCCATTTGTCAATCTTGTATCGTGGGGGCTTGGTGAAGACATAGATCAGCAACCCTCATATAAGAATTCGGGCCTGACATACCTTTCCTTGGTTCTGCGCCCGCGTGGAGATGTTCAGGAGAGTTCCGGCGGCTCCGAACATGGCAGTAAGAAGACCTAAGGCTCATTCTAGCACTGTTCAATCTTCTGAAAGGCCACAAAGGGACAAACCAAATGGAATGAGCGCTTCCCAGGGAACGGGCATGTTGATGTGCTAAAGGATGGGACTAATTTGGCTGTGTTTATTGACTGCTTCGGAGTTCACGCACGATTGATGATGGGACAATCGTGCACTACACTGCTGGTACTAACGGTACGTAGATTAGACGTGTGTAAGGTAAGATGCTTGGCTGAATCGGTTTGTGCATGAGCTGTCAGGGAGAGGATGAGGGTCCAAATAAGTAATAGAAAATAATACGTGTAATACAAACGAAAAAAAAATCCTCATCCTACCAATGAGCCAGGATGCAATAAATAGAGCAGTGTCAGATGTGATATTAAGATGGAGAATGTCTTGTCGTGCATGTATCGTAACCTGACAATATAGATTTGCCCTCGGACAAAGCGTTGCAAAACCAGTTCGGTGGTTCGACGGTTATAGAGGCTTTCGAACAGTGGAGGGGGTTAATTCCGTCCCCTGTACCAATTAGCATCCGCCGACGGATCGGAGGATGACGACCTCAATCCTTGGTGGTATTGTGATTGATGGTATTGGTCGTGATACAAACGCGACATCGAGGGACTTGCAGTCGCATTTGGAGGACGATAACTGTGCCCTGTACTAGTATATGTAGGGCTGGGTCCAGAGACACTGGAAGTGTGCCTCGTATGCTGTGAACTGCCGTGATCTCCTCGTTGAGATAAACCAGGCGACTGCTCTTGATAATTATGCGATCGAGGCAGGGTTCTATAATTCATCCCAAGCGGAAAGAGAGTGTCCTGCACGTTTGCGTTATCTGCAAAGGTAGAAACATATTCTGGAGTCGTTTGCGCGAGTCGTGAGCTTGACGATGTAGCCTGAAGGGCAGGTGATTCCATTTGAGACAAAGTGCGATTTGAAGCTGGGTATGTTGCATGTGACCCCCCTGAGGTATTCATGTGCATATCTGGATAAATCGGTGGAATCGGAGAAGAAGCTGGGGGATGAGACGGTGGAAGAAAGTTGCCTGATGACGAGTAATAGGAGCTAGAAGAAGCCGGACCACCAGCGAAGTCGTTCATAATGGCTTCATTCAGGCTTTGACTGGAGTTCGGGTAATAATATTGAGCCATAGCGTAAAGGGATGATGATGATGCATGAGCAGAGTTCATGCCCGTGGCGAAGACAGAGTGGGTATGTGAGCTATATGGTGTAGAGGATCGAGCAGGGGATCGAGATGATGAGGGAAAATCTCTGGTAGTGGAAGTAGAGAAGCTTTGTGGATAAGTCGAGGTGCTGGTATAATCAGAGTAGCCTTGGTTATAAACGGAAGTGTATAGCAAATTCTGAGGCTCAGAGCTCAAGACCGGCGGATATTCAGTAGGACCCACTTGGGCAGAGTCGACCGAGGAAAATGAGTCCAGCCCAGGAGAGAACGATGGGGTCGGGATTCCTAGATTAGAAGCCGATCGCTGAATAAGAGGACGAGATTGTTGCAAAGATGACCCAGTCGTAAAGCGATCGTGATTGGTAGGCTCGATAAGCGGCCCGCTCTGTAAATGGGTAGTGCTTGACGATCTGGGGTCACTGGAATGTCCAGTTTCATGACAGGATCGCCGAGAATCCCGTCGACGAAAAGGTTGGCGCGGTGGTCTGATAAGAGGGTCATTTGTGTTACTCCGAGACGTATTCCGGGTGCCCCGTGTTGAACGCTGACGAGATGGATGATAAGAACCAGATGAAGAGCTAGGCTGACTGTTGCCTTCATGAGGTCCAGAGGATGAAAGTTCATCGAGATTTTCTCCTGATGTGTCATCTACAGATGGGAGATGTTGATATTCTATAAAATGATTCAACTGGACCTCAGGTTGCAACAAGCCTTCGGCGGTGAGATGAGGAGAAGGAGAAGAAGTCGGCTCATCGGGAAAGATGTCATCCAACCTACGACCCCAGTGCTCGAAGTTTCCCTAAAATGATGATTGAGCTACAAAATGTCCACAGGCCATCCTTCCAATTTACATACCCCACCAGGTTGTAGAAATTTTGGTAGGACTTTATTTGTTTTAGTGCGACGACGAGGCATGAATATCGAAAAGGCGGATCTCGAAATCGAAGAAGCGACAGCGCACTTAAGTGGGTGGATTATAGGTGACTCAAGGCACCGAACTTATAATGTGCTCGTGTACGGCTCATGTCGCATGCCAGGGTGGAAACGAAGTATCAGTAGCACCGCATCTCTGTGTATAAGACCATCCGTATCGGTTGAACGAGAGGGTGAGTGTCATTCCGAATCTGCGCGGCATTCAATCAGCCCCCCGCGAAACCGCCGGGCGGGTCCACAAGAGATTGCGAATGCTCTGATCGTTCCGAAGTTGAGGCTGAACAGTTTCTGGCGTGCAGCACGCATCGTTGAGCCTTGACTTTACCGTGACAGTCGTATATGCGGCAGCGTCACAAATTAGGCAGTTTATTTGGCATACCAGGGAAAAACAAATAGATGCCGCCACAGATGGATTGCCTGATTCGGTAGCCATCAAACTTTCAAGTGTGGCTGCAACGTCAATGGAACCGTATGCTATGTCTCCATGCGAGGAGAACGGATTCCACCTTGTGAACATACACACCAGAAGTACATGAACTTAAATTTATACGCTACGAAGGTTCCCACCCATAGCTCAGCCTGATTCAAGACCTTCATTGCGTCAGACGCCGCAGCGACTATTTCTGTCGCAGTGCATCATCAGTAGGAAAATTCAGATAGTCACGCGACTTTCATAAGGTACACTCTAATTCTGGGGTTTCGGGTCCGTCGGAACATGTAATGACGAGTGATTTTCTGTCACCAATGGATACTTGATAGGTTCGGGCAGAGTCGGCGATAGGAGCACTCAGGTCTGTTTAAACATTGTAGCGTCATCAATAAGCACCATTGAGCACAGCATCTTGCCCAACTTTCGAGACATTGCGCTACTTCGAAAACCGCCGATCTTCTCGCCGGGTGGCAGTGTCCGACTTGAAATAGACGGATGGCAGTGAAATAAACTACAAAGCTTACCTTTGTCACCTGATAAATAATTGAAAAATGACCAATGGAACATTCTTTTGGACTCACTGCTGTCCTACCATGTCGGCAAATTCGCGCCGACTTCGACGTTGCATAGGTCCACACAAATCTCAACAGTCGAAGATCCTATTGCTTGTCTAGACGTCCAAAGATTGATAGATAGACGCCTCGTTTGTGGATCCTTGTGCTGTGGACTCTCGTGTACTTCTCAAGTTGTCGAACAGCCTCAGGAAACGAAATGATATTGTGAGTCATGCAACGTGGTCTCTAAAGATAATGAACTTCCCGGGAGTCTTCGAGAATGACAAAAATATTCTGGAACTGTACGGTTCTTCGATATGTAGACGCGTAGCACACCTTCAGAAAAAATACCAATTCGATAGAAGCTCAGCTCCACAAGCTTTCATATTGTTTAATTCATCCGACGTGCAAAAGCAAGGAAAGAAATTGATACAGGGATGCTAGTGGAAGATCCAACGCGTGTACTGATGCTGAAGGAGCTCGCGTTCATAGTGGTATAGATATACAATTGGATGGGGAGAATCTATGCTGAAATCATATCGCCTTTGAGGGCGGATGCGACGCAAATTGCCGTGATTTTCCTTTCACAGCGGTTTTGATACTGGGTCGTGTAGTTTTCTTGGCAGCTTCGTCAATGGAGACTGAGGATTTGGTACGAGACGCGTCGCTGGCGACCGAACTTGTTGTCGAACGGCCTGGTACGTCACGGGATGATGAAGGGACCTTGAGAGGCTTTGGTATCGTGGCTTTTGTTGGCGCTGTCGCATGTCGAGCGATCCTGGGCCTTGTGACTAGTGTTGCGTGTTTCGGCGTCTGGCTGACCTTGCGCCGTTTGGGAAGCTTTGGCTTTCGATCGTCGATACTGTCAGTAGTGGAAAACGTTGACTCGGTATCTCCATCTACGATATCAATCTGGGTCCGGGATGTTCCACTGATAGGGGATCGTTGACTACCAGCATTATTGCCGAGCGCTTCACGCGTTCCGCTTCTCCCAGCGGTCATCTGAGATGTATTGAAATCCAAAACATCTAGAGGAAGCGGTCTCTTCTTTCCTAAAACAGACGGCAAGTCTGACATCGAGATATCACCTGACGACAGGGATTCTAAAGAAGATTGTGTCTTCAAGGAATTTCTGGTATTGGTAGTCAGAGCGGTTGATTGAGTCGCTACAGAGGAAGCCACAGAGATCTCGCGATTAATCGGAAGAGCAGGTGTAATGCCGGACCGAGTCGCCCGTAGAGGCGGTATAGGTGTTTGGAGAGTGGTGTTGAAACTATCCTCGTCTTCGCTGTAAGAGTCAACGGACATAGTTTCAAAACGATCGGGTTGAACCCCTGGTGTTTGGATTTCGTCGCTCAAGCCCTCAACGAAGCCGGGGTTCAGAGGCTTTCGTGGTGGCAGGAGCGACCTACTAAAATCCTGCTGGGACATATCTTCTGGAATCTCAGTTAACATCAGGGAATTGGCAATGTGCTGGACGCGAGGGGCAGCGGCAGAAGTGCTGGGCAATGCAGCTGTTGAAACAACCATAGGAGTTGGAGGATAAGCTGAAGGGAAGGCAGGATATTGTCTCCACTCGTCAAGCGCCTTCTGCCCCTGCAATCCTTCGCTCAACAGGCCACCCGTTTCACCAGTATTGGAAAGAGGCTGAGAATCTGGATTGGGGGCTTCGCGGGCGTCTTCTTCGTCAGAGTACGATGACGGCGGGGGATACCAAATCTGATGGGGGTCTAGATGAGCGTTCGTCCGAGCGCGTTGACCAACTTGATCGACTCGCGTGCGAGGCCGCGAAGGTTGGCGATCACTGTCGCCTGAAGGTTGTCGATCAGAGCTCGTCTTTTTCGGAAAGCAAACAGGTTGTTGATCACATTTCCCATTCTCTGCTGCGCGCTTCAGGCTCGGAGCGGGCCTTGTCGGCGGAGTGGTTGTGACAGGGTTGCTCTCTGTTTCTGGATCCAGACTATTGTCGGAACGAGACACAAACTTTCTGTACCACGTGTGTATGTATTCCGTGGGTATAGCCAGGATAACGAACAAGATGTCGCCGAACATCCGGGCTAGATCGAGTACCAGATCAATAGTTGGACTGTATGGCTTTACCAGAGGGCGGATGAAGTTGAGAAATATAGGTTCTGCTCCCTACGACCACCATATCAGTGATTTGCATGGCGATGAAAACAGCAACATACCCTTGCACGCGTCATGATGAGAAACAAGAGACCCAAACATTTAATTTCGTCGTAAAATGGCACCAACAGACTAACCAGGCCTTCAACGTATCCCTCGTACGTAACGATACATACCTGTCCAGGTGTGCATGAGTAGAATTCAAGACCGAAAGTCACAGCTCTCACCCATACTATCCACACGGCAAGACAACCTTTCATATCTCGCTTTCTCTGGACAAGAGCACGCTGACTTGGTCGACCCTCGTTACGCGATGAGGGCGGGGGCAAGCGAAGTGTTTTGTAAGAGTCATATATGTTCAAGAAGAGCATGAGTATACGGAGAAGGTGGACGAAGAGAGGCATGGTCGTTGGAGTCGAGATTGAGGAAACCGACAGAAAGTGTTCTGGGGCTCGCAGAGTCGAATAGACAGGTTCGAGTTGCCTCACACGCGTCTTAAAGTGCTAGCAGGGCGCAGTAAATGACAACATGGACATGGGCTTTCTCAGCGTCTACAATGGTGGCCGTTGGTCACGATGTTCTCCGCTGTTTCAATGAGAGCTTATGTAAGGTTGATCGAGGCATTGAACGGAGTCAAGGCTGTGTTCTCTCCAAGTTCTCTATCCTTCATTTGACTGGACTCATGCCGAAAATCAAGACAACGAGGACCAAGAAGCCTCCGGAGGGTTTTGAGGACATTGAATCTGTCTGTGAATACCCTCTTTTGCGCCATATCTCTCTGAAACTTCCACAGATTCTCGATGACTACGCAAAGAAGATGAGAGACGCCGAGAATGAAACTCACGAGGGCAAACGCAAGGCAGAGTCTCTTTGGCCTATCATGAGGATATCTCATACACGCTCCCGGTACATCTACGAGTTGTATTACAAGCGTGAGGCCATTAGCAGAGAACTCTACGACTGGCTACTGAAGGAGGGCTATGCTGACGCCAAGTAAGTGGTGACCCAAGAACCCTGTCCACAGAGCTAATTTGAGTAGCCTCATAGCGAAGTGGAAGAAGACTGGTTATGAGAAACTCTGTTGTCTGCGGTGTATACAAACGAGGGTGAGCCATCATGCCATAATAATTGTGTCTTCGATTCAATATCGTTTTCAGGATATGAATTACCAAGGTTCTACATGCATTTGCAGGGTTCCTAAGGCACAGGTACGGAGTGGAACAATTGTCGAGTGTGTTCACTGCGGTGCGTAGCGCCACCGTCGTATTTCCATTTGTTTCTCTGTTGAACTGTCTTTCAGGATGCCGTGGCTGCAGTTCTGACTCTTAGAATGATCCTTTCCCCCTTTTTTGGATTTTTCAAACCACATATCCAGTCGTACGAGATGCTTGGCATCCGGAAGTCTTCTCTGCACCAGATGCCTTTCTACTGTTCTTGCAGGCCCCACCTACCTCAGGGTGAGATCTATAGCCCTGACAGGAGTTCTGCGGTAGATGTCATATCCCATTGAGTTCCGTCCATATGACTACTCGTAAAGGAGCTTGTTATCATGTACTTTGCCATAAACGCGAATCTGATTTGTTTTCAGGGCGTAATCGATTTCACGCCCAGCTCCGGTTTCCGATTCTGTGTCTGTCTCATATAGCCCTGACAAATGTAAATCCCTCGCTACGACCGCATTACACCTCATTTTCTCCCTCACCAACGTAATGGGTGAGCTCTCGCAACTCGTAAGCCATGTTGCCCGCGGTCTAGTCGGAAGAGCCGCCGCTGAGCAGGTATTTATCCCTCTTTCGTCCGCAGTCTTCATTTGTCGACACCTTTTAGGGAGGTGTCATTTCAGGGGATAATCCAGTTCATTACCTGCCGTCTGACCCCTTCCGGCTATGGGTCATACAACTAGGTAATCCCTCTGCCCATCTTCTGTGATAGTGTACTGAAGTGCAAATCTATCAGTAATTATCATAGCAATGACTCAATTCCTTGCCCTGTTCTTCGACCGTATCCGCCAGCCACGAGTCATTGCTGAGATCATTGGTGGCATCATTCTCGGTCCTTCAATTATGGGGCGCATACCCAATTTCAAGAATTCCATCTTCCCTGACGCCTCGATACCTGGGCTTACACTCACGAGTACTATTGGTCTCATCATATTTCTGTTTCTTGTCGGGCTTGAAATAGATACCAAGGTCATCAAGCGAAACATTGTGTCGGCAACTTCCATCTCCGTCGCAGGTTTAATACTCCCACTTGGTCTAGGCGCCGCACTCGGTGTAGGTCTTTATAGAGAGTTCATCGACCCCAAGGTTAATTTCGGCTACTTCCTCCTCTTCACCGCTGTCGCTGTTGGAATCACCGCTTTTCCCGTGCTATGTCGCATCCTCACCTCGCTCAAACTTCTTGACACGACAGTCGGAATCGTAACGCTGGCTGCTGGCGTAGGAAATGATGTTGTCGGCTGGGTTCTACTCGCTCTAACGGTTGCACTTGTCAACGCGTCCACAGGGCTGACTGCACTCTACGTCCTTCTTGCTTGTGTCGGATATGTCCTTTTCCTCCTCTACCCTGGAAAATGGGCATATGTTTGGTTGGCGCGATGGACCGGCAGCTTGGAACAGGGTTCACCGACTGCTGGCATGATGACCATGACCCTCATCGTTGTCTTCGTCTCGGCTTTCTTCACGGATATAATAGGTGTACATGCCATTTTTGGTGCGCGTCAGGCTAGTCAGATCTTGATCCTGTCATTCCTAAATAATGTTTAGGTGGGTTTTTGGCCGGCCTCATCATCCCTCATGAAAATGGCTATGCAATTTCCATCGTCGAGAGGTTGGAAGATCTGGTGTCTATCATATTCATCCCTATTGTGCGTGTGTTGATTTGTTTCATACCCCTTTGAGTCTAGCGGCATTGAATTGGCAGTACTTCACGCTCTCGGGTTTGCGCACCAATCTTGGTTTGATGGATAATGGAAAGACATGGGGTTACACATTCATCATCTGCATAGTCTCATTTTTCTCCAAGTTCGGCGCATGTTATGGGGCTGCTTATTTCACTGGGTTCAACTGGCGGGAGTCTGGAGCCGTTGGTGCTTTGATGAGCTGCAAGGGGTAAGCCTGGAACTTGTTTCACGTTGTACAAGCCCTGCTGAACGCATATACCTAGACTCGTAGAACTCATTGTCCTGAACATCGGACTTCAGGCCGGCATCTTGGACACTCGCACGTTCTCGATGTTTGTCCTTCACGCCGTCATCTTAACTTTCATCACGACGCCCCTGACCCTTCTTTTCTACCCTGAGAAATATCGCGTCCATGGTGGTGGCGAAGGTGATCATTCTAACGAAGCAGGGACTGGACCTCGTCAATCCCTCGATGAGGAAACTAAGACTAGATTTGCGTTGATCTTGGAGAAAATCGAACAGCTTCCAGCCGCTATGACGATTTCTCAGCTCTTGCAACCTGACAATATGCCATCTACTTCTTCATTGACATTGACCCCCGCCGAAACAAACTCATCGACATTGCCTGAAAAGGCGGCGGAGAGTACTACCAATGTCACATCGCCACCAATTGCCATCAATGCCCTACGACTCGTTGAATTGACGAACCGCACGTCAGCCGTATTCAAGTCTCAGGCAGTTGAGTCTCTCGTTTATAACGACCCTGTGGTTTCAGTGTTCCGTACTTTTGGGTACCTCAATCGTCTCCGTGTATCTGGGGCCCTTTCCGTGGTCGAACACGGCGAATTCTCGTCCGCCATTTCTAAACACGTCTTCGAGACCGATTCCCAGATGGTCATCCTTCCATGGGCTCGAGGCACGACGATAATTACCGAAGAGTCTGGTTCCACAGGCCCACTCAATCCATTTGATGGTGTTTTCCATAAGACAACCACCCACGATCAAACGAGTTCAGTAATTTATTCGGAACTCATCCGCAAAGTCTTTTTGACTTCTCCGAGCCATGTGGCGCTGTTTGTCGACCGTGGGCTCAGCACACCGTACAGCAGTTCCAATAGCCAACATCTCTTCCTGCCCTTCTTTGGTGGGCCAGACGACCGCCTAGCCCTATCCTTCCTTGTGCAGCTCTGCCGTAATCCATTGGTGCAAGCCACCGTGGTCCGTATGCAAAAGGTTGATGAGATGGCGCTCGATGAGAAGAATAGTCCAATCTTACCTGCAACTCCGGTAAACGTTTCGCTCCATCAGGTAACGTCGGCAGTATAGATTAAAATCATATGCACTAATCCAATGATCCTAGACTCTTGCTGGAGTGGATACTGTATATGCCCGAGACAATACCCAAACTCGAATGGTGTCCGTCACTGCTGATAACGTGGCTTGGGAGCGCTATACATCACCACCAGACTCACAGGACTCTGCTACCTTGGCCCGCATCACATTCAGCACCGTCTCGTCGGCCAAACCTTTGCACAAGATCGTCGACCTCGTTGTGCAGCTGTCTACGCAGTCCTCGCCGCCCAAGAACGTCATCGCACTGGCAGGTCGGTCGCGGAGGATGGCGGTGGAATCCCACGCAGGTGAGCTACAACAGCTCATCACGGAAAGGGGGGCGTCGATGAGTTCTATGGTCCCGAAGACGCTCGGTGATGTAGGTGCGGCTTTGGTAGTCAGTGGCGCTGCTGCTAGCCTTTTGGTCCTGCAGGCTGCGTCAAGCTAATGATACGAAACTTGACTAGCTGACTATTGGGTAGATTGATATGTTGAGCTTATGTTTTATGGTCGTATATTATTCAAGTATCCTCACAATATTACAATGTAGTTATTCATAACCCTCAGGGGTTTTCGACTGAAGTCGAGTACCCGGTTCGCTCTTTGGATTACCATAACAAAGACACTAGTAGTAACTACGCCACTGTCTGGGTGACACGTGAAAGTAAAATCTCGTCGAACCCTGCTTGGATCGACTTAATTAGAAGGTGACTACGAATTCTGTTGACCTCGAAAGTGAGATCATTGATGGATGGGTCCGTTAGCGCTGGTAAGTAAGGTAGAGAGATCGTCATCTAATCTCTGACGTCATTTTTTATGACCATTGTTTTGATACAACTCGCCAAACGTCAAGCTTCCAAGTTCGAAAACTTGCCCTCAACGCGCGTTTTTTCTCCCCCAGCTGCTCGCCAGGCTTTTTCTCCGACACTTACTACGACAATGAAGGGCGTATTTAGAAGAGATGGTGCGAACACTGTCGTCATCTTCCATTTCTGATACTCACCTTATTACAGGAAACCTCCGAGTCGGATGCTATTCATGACCTTACTCTTGGGGAACAAAAGGCTCTCGGGTCGGATACGTGATATGAGTGTCATCTACTCCCACAAACATGATTTTTGAAACAGGAACAGCGAAATAATTGTTTACCTTTGGAAAACTCCAACTGATAACTTACGTCGTGGAAAGGCTTTCGTGAAATTCAGCTGGAGGTATTGTGGTTCCACGATAACACCGCTGCGATTCGAACAAGTTACATCTTGGCTTCCGAGCGACGCGATATGTAGGATCACATAACTTGGTCTTGATGGTGTGAGATCTGACTAACAGTCCTCCGTAGTGGTGCCCTCCCGGCCCGGGGCCGGTACTAAAGAGGGACCTTATCTACAACAACCCTTCGGAAGAGGTTGATGTAGATTATCTGGACATTCTTCCTCATACGATCAATATGCACAGTAAGTAGCTGTCTTTGTGAATTTGTATAATAGCTGGTTCTGATTTTTGCTTTTAGTTTACCGCTGGTCGAGCAAGCACTTTGTCTCACACTTGAGCATGATCGCCATCCAATATTTTGTGGTCCTCATAGGCTCCCACTTTACAATCGCTCACCAGCAATGGCCGGTATCAATCGCTACGCTGTTCTATTATATCTTTTTAACATACGCTTGGCAACTTCTCATAGCACCTCTGTGGCATCCTGGACAATCCTACTTCAATTGGCTCACCGAACCATTCAGTCATTATGATCCACGCCCTTTGTGGTACCTACGAAAGGCTCAGACATCCAAACCCAAATCCGATTAAGTAACTCCTTTATATCCTCGATTTTGCTACTTTCCAGACCAGACTCCAGAGATACAGATGTACGAATATGAACCGAACCGAACTTGAACTTCTTTTGCACATCCTCGCTTTTTCCACTTCTTGGTAGATGATGATCAGTTTGATACAAGTAAACTTGACTAATAGCACTGAATAAATGCGTCTTTCGTTCATAGACATTATGCCAGAGGGGCCCTTATGATCACCATCGTAAGTCAGGCACTAAGTAAGTGGTAGCAACTACGCCACCGCCAGTGCCATGCGGAGATAAAATGATCGCAGTTGAAATTTGTTTCTGAGCTAGAAGGATGTGCCAATATTGATGTCTTTCATCCATTTAAGCTCACAGGCGATGAACAATTACACTGCATCACTGACCTATGATAAGATAGGATTCGAAGAACGTCTCTGATATCCTGACTCAGAATTGACCTACTTATTATCTCGGAACTTATGACCCCGTCGCATGAGCATATTTGATGGTGGTACTATACGGTCTGTCAACAAGTCCTCCGCTCTTGCCTTTCTCTGTGTCTTCCACCGTTGAATCAGATTGAGTCAACGGAGCCGAGGTGTCCTTCTTATGAACCGAACCGAACTTGAACTTCTTTTGCACATCCTCGCTTTTTCCACTTCTTGGTAGATGATGATCAGTTTGATACAAGTAAACTTGACTAATAGCACTGAATAAATGCGTCTTTCGTTCATAGACATTATGCCAGAGGGGCCCTTATGATCACCATCGTAAGTCAGGCACTAAGTAAGTGGTAGCAACTACGCCACCGCCAGTGCCATGCGGAGATAAAATGATCGCAGTTGAAATTTGTTTCTGAGCTAGAAGGATGTGCCAATATTGATGTCTTTCATCCATTTAAGCTCACAGGCGATGAACAATTACACTGCATCACTGACCTATGATAAGATAGGATTCGAAGAACGTCTCTGATATCCTGACTCAGAATTGACCTACTTATCATCTCGGAACTTATGACCCCGTCGCATGAGCATATTTGATGGTGGTACTATACGGTCTGTCAACAAATCCTCCGCTCTTGCCTTTCCTGTGTCTTCCACTGTTGAATCAGATTGAGTCAACGGAGCCGAGGTGTCCTTCTTGTTCTTGGAACCATCGAGGTTCGGAAATAGATGAAAACTAGGTATTATCTGGGAAATCAACCTGTCGGACCACATCTTGACCGTATCAATCGGGCCAAACTTTGGAGGGAGGTCATCTGCGGCTGAGAAGAAATCAGGTACAGAGACTGGTAAGCATTGTTTAAAAGAAAATCACAGATGAAGCAAGGAGGAGTCGGTTCTCCGCTTTGAAAGAGACTGTAAATCAACCAGTCCATATAATAAAAATTGTCGATGACAAGATGCCGGTCGCGAACAGGGCGAAGTAATCCATCGTAAGGGTTGTACCCATAGCCCTGATTCAAAACCAGATTAATGAGGGCCGACAGTAGTGCAGTCAAGAAAAGTGGCACGAACGTCCAAAAGGGACTGAGTGGAGCATCCCAAATCAAGTTCTCGCATATCGAGGTACCACGATTCAGGAAGTTGAACCAAGCATGAGCTAAGAATCTCCACACTTGCAATCCCTTCCTGTTTGGGCAACGAACGTACGGTCGGCGTCGGTGGTGCAATCCTGTATACCTTGATCCTGAAGGCGGAATGAAATGAGATGAAAGTGACAAACAGTGCGGGCTCACTTAGTCCCTGATGTGGTCTCCTCGTGTATACATTCCATTGTGCAATTTGAGAGGCGAATGCGGAATTGTATGTTGTGTTGTAGAGAGTTTCACCTTGGTTTACCTTGCTATTGCACTCCACCGAGCCATTCCTCTCCGTTGATGTACGTTGTTTGTCAACACAGACAGGCTCCTCGGGTCGGATATGAGTGTCATCTACTACCACAAACATGATTTCTGAACAGCAAAAAATTGTTCACATCTGGAATACTTCAATTGACAAAGGTCGTGGCGAGGCTTTCGTGAAATTCAGCTGGAGGTATTGTGGTTCCACGATGACACCGCTGCGATTCGAACAAGTTGAAGCACATCTTGGCTTCCGAGCGGCGCGATATGTAGGATCATGCAACTTGATCTTGATAGTGTGAGATCTAAACTAACATTCCTCCGTAGTGGTGCCCTCCCGGCCCGGGGCCGGTAGTAAAGAGGGACCTTATCTATATCGACCCTTCGGAAAAGGTTCATGTAGATTATTTGGACATTCTTCCTCGTACGATCAATATGTACAGTAAGTAGTTGTCTTTTTAAATTTAGATAATAGCTGGTTCTGATTTTTGCTTCATAGTTTACCGCTGGTCGAGCAAGCACTTTGTGTCACACTTGAGCATGATCGGCTTCCAGTTTTTTGTGGTCCTCATAGGTTCTCACTTTACAATCGCTACGATGTTCTATTATAGTATCTTTTTAACATACGCTTGGCAAATTCTCATAGCACCTCTGTGGCGTCCTGGACAACTCTGCTTCAATCGGCTCACCGAACCATTCAGTCATTATGATCCACGCCCCTTTGTGGTACCTACGAAAGGCTCAGACATCCAAACCCAAATCCGATTAAGTAACTCCTTTATATCCTCGATTTTGCTACTTTCCAGACCAGACTCCAGAGATACAGATGTACGAATATGAACCGAACCGAACTTGAACTTCTTTTGCACATCCTCGCTTTTTCCACTTCTTGGTAGATCATGACCAGTTTGATACAAGTAAACTTGACTACATAGCACTGAATAAATGCGTCTTTCGTTCATAGACATTATGCCAGAGGGGCCCTTATGATTACCACCGTAAATCAGGCGCTAAGTAAGTGGTAGCAACTACGCCACCGCCAGTGCCATGCGGAGATAAAATGATCTCAATTGAAATTTATTTCTGAGCTAGAAGGTGACTACGGAGAACTTTGTTGACCTCAAAAGTGAGTAGCCTTCAATTAGTCGAGCCCGCTGGTAAGCTGTGTTTCGACGCCAGGCGCGGTCGTTGTGCTATCTGACGTCATTTTTGATTCCGAGTATTATTGCCTATGTCACGACCTTGAACGTTTGAGCAATTACAAAACTTGAACTCAACAGAACACAACTCGATAGACTAAATGCACATCCCAACTTCGATCCTAAAGAGGTATCCAAATACACAAGGGGAGGGGTATAACGTACATGATGTTCCGCGGGGGGGTATCAGAATCAATCCAAAAGGCCCAGACTTTCCATTCGCAAACTAATGCTCGTATTCTCCCTCGCCCCGTCGACCAATTCCTGCGCCATCTCCAGGTTCGCGATGCGTGCACGAAGCACGGGAAGACATGCTTTGAAGACGCCCAGGATTTGTGCCTGGGCCCCGGACTCAGCGTCCGCGCTGGGTTCAGCTGGTTTATCGTGGACCATGTCTCCGTTGACGGCGCCACTGTCTTCAGGTTCGATTTCAGAGCGAGGTTCTAAAGAACTTGTTAGTTTGACGATGGATGCTTCGAGTTCTAGTGCTTCAGCATGAAGTTGTTCTGTGAGTCGAATGTAAGTAAAGTAAGTTCATAGGTAGGCGAAGGGAGAGAATGTGCGAGAAAGAAGGGACGATATGAAATGAATAGAAAGAAAGTTAGAATAGAGAAGATCATAACACGTACCAAGCGTATCAAGCATCTTCGCATAGACTCTCAATGGGGCATCCCAATCTCCATCCTCCTCGTCTCCCTCGGCCGAGGGAGAAGTCTTGGCAGGGTTCAAAGCAAGCTGCAACGCCTCCGCCTCCACGCGCTCACATACGTCCCCGTGCGCAAGGAACGCCTGCATGATCCTCGGCGCGGTCTGTGCGAACTACGGCATGCCGTGACCAACACGTAGAAAAAGAAGGCACCGAAGGAACTTACGGCATCCGTTGATAACGCGTCGTAAAATTCCGCTGCGCGTTCAGCTTGAAAACGTATTTTTTGGTCTGCCAATTCGGATTCGGATTCTGTGAGGTGCTGGGCACGCGTCTCGAGGTCTTTCTGTTATATTGAGTTAGTAAATCGATGTCAGTTTCAATGTATAGAATCGTGAACGTGCCTTGGCTGTTTGTTCTGCGGACTGGAAACAAGCGTCGAGGGTGGAGGTCATGTACAGCCATGGGTACAACTGTGCCGCAACCTGGAGAGGATCGGAAGTCGGTACGGGGGCAGTGAGCTTGGGCTTGTCGCCATTTTGAGGCTTTGGCGGTGGAGCACTGGACTATAATCATAGAATTTCATGTATCAACCCCGATTGGGTGTTGGAAGGCAAAACGCACTGGTTTGGTACTTGTTGTAGATTCAGAGAGATTTGTGGCTTCTTTGGGAGGGTTAGTAGATTCGGTATTCACTGTGGATTCTGTTGGAGTATACGTGGATTCCTTTGGAGCTGGAGCTGGAGTCGGGGCCTTTAGAGCTGAAGTCCCTTCGGTGGATGATGGCACCACGACTGAACGCGTGCTCGTCGATCTGTTTATTCGTTCAGAAGCCTTATGCACGGGGACTTTCACAGGCCTAGTATTGAGCTGCCTAGCATCAGCTTTGAGTGTCCCAGACGTTGATTTACTGGTCCGGAGTTCAGCCTTGGTCGACACGGATACCTTGGCCCTTGTGGACGCGGTGCTGCTTGTCACATTTACTGCCGCCAAAGGCTTGGACGCAGCTTGTCTCCCTGGAAGATGTTCAGCACAGCGGCCGAGGAAGACAGATACAGGCTCGGGTACCGCGAGCAGGAGCAGGAGGCTTGGTGGACGACATAACCAGAAAAAGCAAGTTCAAACTCCGCCCTCCCTTGTCGACCACATTGGGCTGGGCTGCGCTCGTGCAGCCGCTCACTCTCATGGCTTTCCTGGTGTCCATATTCAAGCCTCTGGTATACATATCGCTCCCGGTGATACTCCTCCAGTCGATAGCGGCGACCTCGAAGACGGGAAGATACTATGCCAGGCAGACTTTGTACGTCGGCACGATGGTCACCGTAGCCGCGTGCAGCATTTTCTTTGCTGCGGGTCTTACGATCGTCGGACGCAAATTCGACGTCAACTACGTCGTCGCGAAGACGTTTTATTTCCTTGCTAGAAATGTGATGGACCTGCGGGTCGAGGTAGAGGGCCAGGAACACCTGGACAACGCACGTCCTGGCGTTCTCATGGCGAATCACCAGTCTATGCTGGACATTCTCGTGGTGGGCAGGTGAGCAGGCATGTGCGCCCCCCTCCTCTTCTCCCAACCAAACGTTCAACTCTGACGTCTATGGCATAAATGTAAAGGCTGATGCCCAAACAGACATCGATCATGTCAAAGAAGTCTCTGCAGTATACCCCTCTCGGTCCGTTCATGACTATGTCCGGCGCGATATTCGTCGACCGTGGTAACAACACGCGTGCGATAGAGTCGCTCAACGCTGCAGGCGAGCTCATGCGCACGCGCCGTATTTCGCTGTGGATGTTCCCCGAGGGCACGCGCACGAGCAACGAGGTTCCCGACATGCGGCCGCTCAAGAAGGGTGGGTTCCATCTCGCGATCCAGTCGCAGCTCCCTATCATCCCCATCGTCACCGAGAACTACTGGTGGTTGTACCATAAAGGTGTTTTCGATTCGGGTGTCATCAAGGTCCGAGGTAAGAAGCTGATCTTCTTCTCCGTGATGTTGGACCTACATACATGGTATTCATTCTATTCATTCATATTTTGTAGTTCTGCCACCCGTACCGACTGCAGGACTCACGACGGAGGACATTCCGGACCTCATTAAGCGCGTACGCGATCAGATGCTGGAGAACTTACGCGAAATTTCCGTCGTCCCTTCAAGCCGAGCATCACAGACCCGAACCGAGCAGAAGGAGGAGAAGAAGGAAGAAAATGAAGGCGAGAAGGATTCCGAGGCCGGAACTACGGTGAAATTGGAACTCCCGTCTGTCGATGCGGGGGAGTCAAGTGTGTCGCTGGCGTCGTCGACTTCTATGTCGACGCGGTCGAGCGGCGAGACTGGAGGGGAGACGGAAGAAGACGAGGGTATGATCCTTGTTGGTCGGCCGACATGATCTTGACACGGTGTGGAACGACCTCGCTTGGTATTCTTTCTTTCCTCATGCCGTTCATAGGAATGGGATAACGACATAACGCATATATTCTGGAATTTCTGACGATATACATATTCTTGGTAGATATAGCCGGTATAAACTTCCTTTGCGCAGAGATTTGCAACAAGTTGTCTACCGACCACCAAGGCACCGATCTAGGTAGAATTTCTATGTATCATGGTCGCGGGCCTGGATAGCTTGCTTCTTGCCGAACTACGCGCCGGGCACTGACAGTTCTCGGCGCCACAAAAATGCCTAAACGGGTTTCATTTTTTCATTCCGGATTACACCATTCATCCAGTTTGATTGAAGTTGCGTTCCCTCATTGCTCAAAGACGTCGAGTCTAAGTGAGCTTTCTACATATCATGGTCGCGGGTCCTAGTAATCATAATACAGCGGATAATTTTGTTTCTTGTCTCGATTGAAATCGGAAGTGAACTGCGCCGGGGTACTTTCCATCGTTCTTTTATGAGACCAAGATGAATTTAGATCACATCATCTATGTACGTTACCTCAAAAAGATGAACCTACAAGCTCTTTTCTCAGCCTCGTTTGACCTTCTGAGCGAGATCCAAGCCTTTGACTATCACTATGCCTTCTCTCCGTACCGCCTTCCTCGTTGTCGCCACCACCCTAGCAACTTTTTCCTTTGCTATGCCGGCACCCATTGTGTTGCCAGAAGGGTTACCCGAACCCAATGTGAATTCTGCACCTCGTAAGTATTTGCCAATCACTTTTCCAATCATGTCAACACGGTCTACGGGTCACTAACTTGTTGGTTTGCTTCAATCTAGGTACTACCTATGTTAGAAAGTAAGAAATCAACATCTGTCGACAATTTGACCACATTCATATTGTATATGATTGCTTCTAGGGACGTGACAAGGGACGTGACAGGGGCCGTACGACAGTATGAAAGAAAACGTCTGGCGAAGCCTTTCTACGAACCTGACTCGGAAGAGGTCGGCTTGGTGGAGGATCGACTGCAGAGATATCATGTTGATTCAGAAATGTAAGAATTAATATGTATTTCTCGACAATTTGACCACATTGTGAATGATTGTTTCTAGGGACATGCCAGAAGATTTACGACAGTATGAAAGAAATCGTCTGGAGAAGCCTTTCCACGACTATGTGTACCAGGAGGATGTTGATTCAGAAACTGATCTTCAACACGCTGAAACTCGTCCCCGTGTCCTTCCCTACTATCCGCCGAGTCATCTCCCCCATCTTGTTCTCCCTCCTCAACCCTCAATGATAACTAGATCTGTTTAGAATAATTAAAATTTTCACTTATAGTCAACACCATCCTTAACTTCTGGGGCCTCGCCAGTTGTCGCCGACCTTGTCCTGGCTCCGCAAAGCCAGGCTTTAACCTCACCTATGAGGGATGTTCAGAGTCGGGCGCAGGACGCGTTTGATGACATTAGGTGACCACTGCCGCATACACCGCCGAGTACTGACAATTCTTTCTACGCCACAAAATGCCTAAAAG
Source organism: Termitomyces sp. K1Ag (assembly GCA_017657315.1). Lineage (NCBI taxonomy): Eukaryota > Fungi > Basidiomycota > Agaricomycetes > Agaricales > Lyophyllaceae > Termitomyces > Termitomyces sp. K1Ag. The sequence continues at coordinate 24,840 of JAGGAR010008015.1, forward strand.
AGTTTCATTTTTTCTTTCCGAGACCAAGACTACACCTTTCATCCAGTTTGACTCTTGCTTATGTCCGTTCCCTCAAAGACGTCGAGTCTAGCTAGGTAAATGATCCACATATCATGGTCTCGGGCCGCCTGATCGTGATACAGTGGACAACTTTGTTTCTCGTCTCGATAGAAATCGGAACTGAACTGCGCCGGGTAATACAATTCCATTGTCCTTTAATGAGACCAAGACCTACAAGCTGTTTTCTCCATGGGCCCATCAGCCTTGTTTGGCCTTCTGAGCGAGATCCAAGCCTTTGATCACGATGCCTTCTCTCCGTACCGCCTTCCTGATTGTCGCCACGACCCTTGCAACCTTTTCCTTTGCCACACCGACATCCATTGTGTTTCCAGAAGGGGTACCCAATGTGAATTCCGCACGTCGTAAGTGTTTGCCAATCACTTGTCCAATCATGTCCACACGGTCTATGGGTCACTAATTTGTTTTCTTGCTTCAATCTCGTAGGTACTACCTATGTTAAAAAGGAAGAATCAACATCTGTTGACAATTTGACCACATTGTATATGATTGCTTCTAGGGACTTACCAGGGGATGTACGACAGTATGAAAGAAATCGTCATCGTCTGGAGAAGCATTCGATGCACGAACCTGAAATGCACCAGGTGGAGGATCGGGTGCAGAGATATCACGATGATTCAGAAACGAGTCATCCTCCGGATCTTCAACAAAAAAATTACCGTCCCCTTCCCTACTACCCACCTCATCTCCAACATCTTCCTCTCCCCACTCAAACCGCCTCTGATCACTTGAATGATAACTAGGACTTACCCATGCAATGCATAGATTTGTACAAAATAATCAAATTTTTTTCATTTACAACATCTTGGATATTGCTCCGAGGGTACCACTGACCTGAATGCATGCTTCTTGATTTATGTAGAAAATGGCCTTCAAAGATAACCAGAGGTCGATTGATGCTTTTGATCTCCAAAAGAGATCTGTGATCCGTTGGGTGGTCACGGTCCTAACCGTACCTCTGACGCAACTTCCTCTGGTCAACTGCCTTTCAAGTTGATGTCCTAATGATACCAATCCTCTCCCGTCGCTAAGCTCTTCTCGTTGTCCAACGCCTCTTGTTTAGGTCACTGGCATGGACTTTGGCTAATAGATCGTCCTAAGTGCATGTTCCGAGTCATTGTATCTGACGACATAGCTGGTACATATGAACCTCCTTTGCAGAGATTTGCACCTCTTCCGACACGCCAAGAAGCATCATAATCGCGGGCCCTTATGCAGTACATAGACAACCTGTTCCTTGCATCGATCGATCGAACTACGCCGCCGGGTGACTGACAATCCTTCCGACGCCACAAAATGCCTAAACGGGTTTCATTTTCTTTCCGAGGGTCCGAGACTAAGACGAATTTGCATTATACCAGTCATCCAGTTTGATTGTTGCTTATGGGTGGGATAACGATATAATACATGTATGTGGAATTTCTGGTGATATACAATGTATTATTGGTAGATAGTATAGCTGGTATATAGTAGCTGGTTTATACTATAAACTTCTTCTACGCATAGATTGCCTAGTCGTCTTCCGATACACCAAGACGTCAGTCTGAGTAAAATTTCTACCATGGTCGCAGTCATACGCTGCCGGGGTACTAACACTTCTCCCCGGTCCCGACGCCACAAAATGCCGAAACGAGCTTCACGTTTTTCTTTCCGAGACCAAGACAAATTTAGATCACACCATTCATCTTAATTATATGTGTTACCTCAAAGTTAGCTATAAAGATGGACCTACAAGCCCCGGCCCTCATCAGCCTCGTTTAGCCTTCTGAGCGAAAACCAAGCCTTTTATCACCATGCCTTCTCTCCGTGCCGCCTTCCTAGTTGTCGCTACCACCCTTGCGACTTTTTCCTTTGCGAACCCCATTATGTTGCCAGAAGGGGCACCCAGTGTGGCTCACTCAGATCGTGAGTGTTGTTACAATCCGAGTCATGTCCACCGCGACAGTTCCACTGACTTGTTTGCTTCATTCAATCTCGCAGGTACTAGCAGCTATATTGATAAAGTTCAAGAGTAAGACTCGGAATCAATATGTATTTGTTGACGATCTGACGACATTGTGGATGATTGCTGCTTCTAGGAACGTACCAGGGGATGTACGAGAGTATGAAAGAGATCCTACGGTGAAGCCATTCTACATACCTGAACAGGTGCGCCGGGTGGAGAATCATGTCGATTCAGAAATGTAAGATCCAAAACTCATCGACGATTTGACCACATTGTGCATGATTGCTTCTACATAGGGACGTGCCAAGGGAAGGACGACAGTATGAAAGATATCGTCTGGCGAAGCCTTTCTACGAATCTGATGAGGTGCCCCGGGTGGAGGATCGAGTTCCGGATCTTCAACCCACTGGGTCGGAAACCCCCATCCGTATCCTTCCCTACTATCCCTACCGTCCGGGTCAACTCCCCCATTTTTTCCCTCCTCAACCCTCCTCCGAGCCCGAGTCCCTAGTCTAATAATGGTAACTAGTACATAGTCACTTACGAATGCCGTGCATGGATCTGTACAAATAATCAAATTTTTCATAGTTACCGTTAACACCACCCTTACTTTTGGGGCCTCAGACCTCACCAGTTGTCGCCAACCTTATCCTGGCCCTGTAAAAGCCAGGCTTTAAATTTTAACCTCACCTATGAGGGACGTTCAGAGCAAGTGCGCAGGGCATTAGGTAACGACAAACTCCGACAAATTGATTGCCACCTGTACATATCGTCGTTGAATGTCGCTTATCCCTTGTTGTCTCAGAGCACATAGATAACGCAGTTTCGAAGAACATATACAAGAAACATGGTTGGCAGTAAGAACATAGCATGGTTCAAAGTACACAGTCAGTCACCCGGCAAAACGCGGCGGAGGTCCAAATTGGTACGTTAGGTAATAAGTTCAAACGCGCTAGCCGCGCGACCGCATGCTGCGCCCAACTTACGTCTCTGATATTAATAAAGGGCGAAGCGCTAAAGCCTAAAGCCTGCCTTTGCAGGTCCAGGAAGAGTCGACCGAAAGATTTAGAATAAATGCGGAAAGGATTCCGAGGCCGGAACTACAGTGGTGACATTGGAACCCACATCCGTCTGACGGATGCGGGGCGCCGGGGAGTCAGGCGTTGTCGCTGGTACATATCGTTATGGTGTTGACGCGGTCAAGCGGCGGGAAACGGAGAAAGACGAGGGGTACATATGATGATGATCCTTGTTGGTCGGCCGACATACATAGGATGATCTTGACATGATACGGCGTACGTGGGACGACGTCGCTTGGGTGCTTTCCACACTGCTTGTGATAACAAAGATAACACATGTACCCTACCTGGAATTTCTGACGACATGGTAGATATACTTAGCTAGTATGAGACTATGAAGTATATATATAATTTGAGTTGGTCGAGAAAGAAGCTTTTTTTTCGGGTCATTCCGTCTGTCTGCTGTAAGTGACAACGATAGCCCCGTTGATAGACCAACGCGTGCGTGGATACCACCATCTTAGTCTCTTTGTTTCCCCTGTCCCTTCTTCTTTAAACCGGACCTTGTTCAGTGCCACCACTATCACTATGACCGTTGCCCAGCTCGAGTCGAAAGCGATGGAACGAGTGCTGCCCGGTACGTTATCTTCCTCTTCTCCTTCAAGCAACGCACGCCGCTCACGCAAAGGTCTGGTGTACAGAGTGCTGGGGCCACCGCGGGGTAAGTCGGTCGTGTCACGCGCGTTGACAATGACAATGAATCATGCATGATGCGACACGTAAGGCCTCTGCCCGGTTCCCCGAAAACACACTGGCGAGCTTCGAGGCTGCGATCCGCGATGGCGCCGAGGGTATCGAGAGCGGTACTAGTTGATTATACGTCCCCCTGCAATGTCCACGTAACCCCCGCTCGTTAGACGTCCATGTGTCTGCGGACAATGTTGTCGTTATGTTCCATGATCCGGGTGAGTGTTGAGCGATTCGTGTTGTTTACGACTAACGAACGCCCTCTGCTTGTGTAGCTCTAGAACGCACCACCGATGGAAAGGGTACGTTACGCACCTCTATATGTTCCGTAAACTCCGCCCATGTGTGTGCGCCGACTTACGCCCTCTTCCTTACTCTCTTCTTGCCCTTCTCTATCTTCTTCCTTCGACTTCGTCGTTCCCAGGTCAGATTAAAGAACTCAATTGGTATGGCGAGAACGGGATGGAACACGTCCGGACGATCAAGTCCCCCAGACAAGCAATCCCCACCTTTGTAGAGACCATCGCTCTCCTCATGCGTGTACGTGATTCTTTCTGTACTTCTGTACATTCATCGGCTTACGCGAACCCTCAGCCCGAGAACCAACACGCCAAGTTCAACGTCGACGTAAAAGTCCAGAACGACCCCGAACGCCTATTCAAGCTCATGCACGAGATCATCTCGGCGCAGCCAGAGTGGGAGACGGTCCTCGCGCCGCGTTTATTGCTGGGTCTGTGGCACCCCCGGTTCATCGCGTACGCCAAGGCGCAGCTGCCCTACTGCCAACGGTCGTTCATCGGCATAAGCCCGTATATCGCGCGCAAGTACTTTTGGAAGGACTGTCATACGTTTTCGATGGCGTTTGGTGCGCTCACCACCGCCGATGGGCAGAGGTGTGTTTTCTTTGGTGGGGATTGAGGAGGCTGATGGATGGTGGGTGTTGCTATAGGTTCCGAGAAGAGTGCAAGGCTGCTGGGAAGCGCTTGTTGGTTTGGACGGTCAACAAGCCTGACCACATGATGGAGGCAAGTGTCGCGTGCCCTGAGGTATATTCATAGGAATGACGGCGCTTATCACCAATTTTACCCTGCGCAGGCTGTACGGTGGGGCGTAGATGCGATATTAACGGACGAGACAAAAGTCTGGCTCGATATGCGTGCTGCGCTCAAGAGTAAGTCGATGGCTTCAGCTGGAACGAGGGGATGCTGATCCTGCGTGTACATAGACGACTATGAGAAGATCGGATCGCAGTATGGTCGTCTGTTTTTGTGGACGACGCCGAAGTTTTACACGCCGGTGATCATGGCGTACAGCAGACAGGCGCAGATATACCTGGAGCGCGTTGCTGGGCCGTTTGACGCGCCTGTTGCGGTGGCAGCGGTCAATGCATAGACTCAATAGACTAAGACTTAGAAACTAAATTATACCCTTTGTACTTTGCTTTTTTTCTTTATGCATGATGAATGAACTCATCGATCGGACCGATAAAGGGACAATTGATGGCCTGCCATGTGGGCATGTGCGCACTTGACCTCGTTCGTTTCTCATCTTGTTACTGAACACAGCAGGTCTGACTCGAACGCCGGGAGCGCTCTACATACTCTTATCTTTATTCTCATAAATCATAATGCCGCCCAGGGCGACCCACCGCAAACGCGGTTCAGTCCTGCGGCTCTCATCTGACACCACACACACTCTCCCGCTCTACGTCCCCAACGCCATCGACAACCTCGACGACAGACCCCCCGACTACCCAGACAGCGCAGAGGAGGCAGACGAAGACACCGACTCGTCCGACTCTGTCTACGTCCCACCACCGCCCCCGCCCAGCTCCTTTTATCTCTCGTCCCCGCGCCGCCGGCGCTTTACGTCCTCTGCACAACAACAAACTCACAGAAGACGCCAATCTATCAATTTGAGTAAGAATTTAAACTCGACGTCGGACCCGTACCTTGATTCGCTCCTGGCACGCAGTGTACACGCGCTCGAGATGTCGAATACGCTGTTGCAGAGCTCAATGTCGACGCAGACGGCACTTTCGACGATCTTTGCGGATTCGCCGGCAGATGAGGTGTTGGAGAACAGCGCGCGTGGGCTGTCGATGCGCATAGATCGTCGAGATGCCCAGCCTAAATGGGCCGACGATCTTGCAGAGATCAGTCGAGGTGTAGATGGGCTTTTTGCTGATTTCGACAAAGAACAGGTGGCCAGCAACGTGAGTTGTAGTCTCCCGACGTCGTCGAGCCCGATCAAGCAGGCATATCGACATAAACGACGTCCGTCGATGCTCGAGCTCGACAGGAAGCCGCACCTTCACCTGTCGCATCAGGAGAGGTCAGACCTCGTGGCGCCGCCCCCACGCGCAATGACACAGCACGTTGGCTCAAACGCGACATTGGATCCTGGCTCGATATACCTCCCGTCGACGCTAGGTGCCCGTGCGTCTGCATCTTCGCTTAATCTTCCCCTCCATGCTCCCTTGTCCTCGCCAAAAGTCACAGAGACGCTTCCCGAGCCAGCAACGCCGGCGTACAACATGCTTTCTTCGTTTGTGAACCATCGTTCTCCATCTACGCCTGCATCCACCTCGTCCACCCCTGCCGCACGCGCATCGCCTCTCCCCGCCCTCCCCAACTTTTTCTCCAACATCTCACGCCGCAACTCCTCGTCTTCTTCCTCCTCCCGGCGTAAACCAAGCATCGACCAACCCTCAACATCCCCACCCACATCATTCAAATCCAAATCACCCAGCACGACCCGTCCGTCCCCACCACGCCAATCCGCAATGAAACAGCCCCAATCACAACCATTGACGCCCACCGACGCCTCAGCCTCCTCCTCGAACTCGAACTCGAAACCCCCGTCACCGACGACAGTTCTCCACTTCCCCGACCTCCTCAGCGTGCGAAATTGGAGTAGTACATCTCTGAGATCGTTATCGCTCGGTGGAGGGACCGGGACCGGGAGCAGCGCACCGAGTTCGGGAAGGTCGACGCCTAAGCGGATAAGCTTCGCGGAGTTGCCGGAGTCGTATAGGGGTTCGATGTCTGCGCGGTTTGGGAGAGCGGGTGGACGGGAGCAGCGGAGGAGAGGTAGAGGTAGAGGTAGGCGGAGGGGGAATGGGAATGGGAATGAGGGAAAGGAGGGAGAGGGAGAGGGAGAGGGTGGGTGGTGGGGTACGTGGTTTGGGGGTGGTGGTGGTGGGAGCTTGAGTGGGAGGGAGGAGAGGATTGAGGAGAGGCTTGGGAGGAGTTGGGGTGGGCGGATGCCTGGTGCACCGGTTGGGTTTGGGCCTGGGATGGATGAGTGGGCGATTTGAGGCGTGGCGTTGACGGGCTTCCACATTTATAGATCTTAATTATTGTTTTCTGCGTTCTCTTGATTTATCTGCTAACAACTCACACTCACGCTCATGATGCACTTTCCTTATTCAAGCATATTATCCATTCCTGCCAGTGTATACGTATACGTACTTTTTTCTGGGCACTTTTATTATTTTGGTTAGATTCACGATTGGTTTCCCTATAGACACGCTGTGTCTTGTGTATTGTTATTTCTGTAGTAGGAATTCGTTCCGATACTTGTATATATAGCGTTATATGTGATCAACGTGTGGCTGGGTAGATTGTACTGAGGTAGTGGGTGTCACGTTATGTAAGAAGGACTGTGGCGCATGGCGCAAGGACAGAGCTCCGGCGGGAACAAGGGCTTTTGAATAATGGTTCAGGATATCTATATGCGAATTGGTAATCACGAACGGCGGATTACCTAGTCGTGGGGCAGTGGCTGATTGTCTGTCGTCACCGTGTCCAACCAAGTCCGTCACATCATCCTGTTTTAAAATAGCTACTTACATGGACAAGTTGTTCGGAGAACCGTCAAGGTTGGAAAATAGATGAAGGCCAGATATATTCTCTGGGTTAAATCTCCCCTTCCTAGAAGTACACGAGCTTCATGATCTTCCGTTACACAAGGGTCCCTCAGTCGCGAGCGGCGCCTTCGAGTGGAGTGGTTCGAGGAGTTGAATACCGTGACGACAACCTGGCACCATCTTCTACTAAGTACCAGATACTCACTTGGGGTTAGCCTATCGGTCAGAAAAATCTGCTGTGTTCTCAGACTTGCAATTGTTGTCTATCTCAAATGTCCAGCCAAATTCACACTTATCACACCACCATGGCATACGGCGCTTTTGTACGGCGCTTGACAGTTGTAAGGCAATCGATGCGTTGGATTGAACTTGAAGCAGCTTCGAAACTTCCTCATCTCATCAAGCCGGCTTCAAGTGTCGTGCAAAGTATAGGGTGAACCCCCTCCGTCCAGTTCTGGAAATGTAAGTAGCAGTGAAGAACAAGCGAATGCTGGCATGTTCAAGTTGGTCCCAAAGTCGCAGTTATCGTCGTAACTTGTGGAGGGGGGGCATGGTGCCGCTGACTTCAAGTTACATCTCCAATGGTCATATCGATAATCAAAATTATTTCCTGATTATAAGACATCTGACACACCAAACTTCATTGGCCTCCACATTTAAGTAGTAGCCGTTTCAATGACACCTCGATAGTAGTCTTCAACGTTTGAATTTCGACGTAATTTTGCAAAGAGTGTAATCGAGACCCCAGACACCCATCCTTGTCGGGCCGAGAATGATTTGCTTTGAGAATTCTTCTTGACCCGTCACCGGGTGAACAAGTGCACGGCAGTCCCCAATATTCTCGTGTCTCATGTAAGAAGCAGATGTCCCAGTGTGATTGGGATCCCATGGCGCCCTTCTATTCCCATCCCTTGAACCTTCGTAGTCTTTACATCGATAACGAGATCGCACTCGTCTCCAAGCTTCAGACTGCGGACGGCACTGTGCCTCATAATTCTGACAAAGGACTTAAGTCAGAAGATCTGATTAGGCATGGTCTTAATTACTGGGATAACCACATTGTTTCGTCGGCTGCATCCTACAACTCATCTGCCAGTGCTAGGGTCACCCGTACCGACGGTATTGCATTGCAGATAACCAGAACCTGCGACTATTTGGTCAACATATTTCAGGATCTCAACGCGTATGTCAAATTTCTAAGCTACCGGGGTCAGGAAGCACAAGATATGCTTGATCTTCTCCAGTCGGTAGGTACTGTGAGTTTTTCAGTCGAAACAGCATCCATGACATTTTGATTCAAGTTGCTGGACTGTTCCATTGTCAATGAACAAATCAGGCAGATGATCTACGTCGCTCTTTTCCGTCTGTGCAGAAAGTCGGAGCTCTGGCCTCGTTGTTTCAACCTTAAGGATGTGTGTATTGAAGAATATCCTGTCACTGGAGGAGGATTCAGTGAGGTTTACAAAGGAGAGTATCGCGGATTAACCGTCTGTGTCAAAGTGGTCAAGCTTTACCAGACGTCGAACCGCTCTGCCTTGCACAAGGTACTTCAATACTTTTCTAGCATCTTCAAACATCAGATTCCTGTATTTTATCTGTTTAGGCTTTTTACCGTGAGGCAGTCCTTTGGGGTCAGCTGTCGCATCCCAATATATTGCCGTTCTATGGTGTCCATTCGCTTGGTGACAGTCGTAACAGGATCAGTTTGGTCTCGCCATGGATGCACAATGGCAATGTCCGTGAATTCCTCAAGGCTAGACCGGACATGAATCGAAACATCCTGGTACGCTGCATTCCCTTCTCAAAGACGATAAGATTTGTCTAATTTGGTAATAATGTTGCAGATGTCTGATATAGCTGACGGAATGTCCTATCTTCATGCGAACGGAGTTGTTCATGGCGATCTGAAAAGCATCAACATCCTTGTTACGGAGCTTGAGAGGGCATGCATTGGGGATTTTGGACTTTCTTATGTGGCATATAGTGCAGGTCTCTTGCACCCTGCTCTTTCATCCGATCATGTAGACGATGGTACTGTAGGGTTTCAAGCACCCGAGCTGGTCGACCCTGAACAAGAAATCATGCAGAAAACAGAAGCCAGTGATGTTTTTGCATTTGCTATGGTTTGCTATGAGGTGGGGCATGCTAGTCTTACGTCTGATTCACTCTGCTCAATCCTTATGTACGGTAGATTTTCTCGGGACTACAGCCTTTCGAAGGGATAGATATCTACATGGTGATTTTGAAGATTGCCCGTGGAGAGCGGCCACCACGTCCTTCTGAAATAGTTTGTCTATCCCGTGGTCTAGCAGATTCAATCTGGGAAATGATAGAAGAGTGTTGGTCCCCTCTTCCAGGACAACGACCATCTTTTTTACAAATTGCTCGTCGACTTGATTGGACTAAGACAATGCTCCAGTCTCAAGAAGCCTGGCAGACCTTACGTGCGCCTGGGTTTGACTCCCTTATCGACTTCGATAATCACCTTAGTCGTTTCTTGAATGACACTGGATGGTCAAGTAGAAGAGATGAAGGAAGAGTTGTCTGAAGTGTGTTAAAAATGACATACAATACAATAGACCCATCAATCACTCTTTATGTCAAGAGGCTTCCAGGGCATCAAGTAATTTGACCGTGGATATTGAACCATCAGATTTCATGTCTTGTAAGCCTGCTGCCCTGAATCGGTCTGGGGAGAGGTCACCCCAGCCCACAGATTGGGCCGCCTGGGCTTGGGTTCCTCTACAAAGCTCACAGAGCTTTGCATGGATTTGTGTAGAAGTCTTCCGATCCTTCGGATCTTGTTTCCAACAATCGCGCAGAAGAAGCTTTATGCGACCTGTCAGTCCACGCTTTATATAGTGTTTTCCCTCAGGAAATGTTGGGCGCTTCCCCTTGGCAATAGCGTACATGATAGCAAAGGTGCCGTTCCTACGTTCATAAAAGGGGGGACGATCTGTATAGATCTGGTTGGACTCGGAGTTAGACTACTAGTATGGCTAACACAAAGGGCAGGTGGCATGCTAACCTGATAAACAGTCATCGCGAAAGCATACACGTCACTCGCCTGGCTTTTGAGAGCCTTTTGCTCCATGAATAGTTCTGGTGCGCTGAAAAAAAGTGCTCCTCCTTTAGCAGCATCAGAAGAAAGGTCTTCATGCTGAATTCCATTGCTGTCTTTGACAAACGAGAGACCGAAATCCGTTAGACATGGTTGCCCAGCGTCAGTGATGAGAACATTCTGAGTCTTGATATCGCCATGTATAATCCCATGCTTATGGAGATATGCCATCCCAGCAGAAACACCTGACACCTAGAGAAGAAGTCAGGGCGTGTAAAGAAAACTAGTGCGAGAAAAAGAAGCACCAGGTCGTTCCTGTTACAATCGGGATTTTTCCCTAAATAATCAATGACGTTTCCGTTTTTCATCCAGGGAGATACGAGTCCAATCCTTTGAGATTTATCACCGAGTTCATAGATACCATAATGTGGGAGGACATTGGGGTGGATCTGCTGAGCTGATAGAACCCCTTCACGTAAGAATCCCTATTCGGTATGGATCTCAATGGATTTTGGACAGATAGAAGACCATTTACCTTGCGCAGAACTGTCTGCTTAGCGTCCTGCCGCGCTTTGAATACCTTGAGACAAATCTGCCTCCCACGGGACATCCCCTGATGGATCACGCCATAGGAACCATCTGCGACTGCATCACGCTCGTAGGTCAGGTCTGTTATTATCAAAGACTGCGGGTAACGCTCCGACTTCCTGGTAAGCCTGACCAGAGCCACGAAGAAAAGAAGCCTGAGACGCCCGTTCACTCCAGTATCCATAAGCTGGCAATAAATGAAATACAGTCAAATGACCATACTTGCAATTTGACTTTTCGAGAAACACACACCATTTGTAGACAGTCGAGTAGATTCTGTGCCTCCTGATCTCTATGGCTTAGAAACCTTTTGTATTTGTCAAGGTCTCCAAATATCCTGATAAATAGTCTGCACATTTTTTGCACCTCTACGTCTTTTGAGTCTAAGCTAGCAGACTCTGTGCCAGCACCAATGATATTAGATGACTCGGTGTCATAGGCTGCAGCTGAGGCATGAGAAAGCACGAAATCATCTAATGTAGTTCCAGAATCAGGACTGAGCACAGGCGGCATACGAATGGGAGGTCGTTTAGTTCGGCTGGGATAAGTTGGAACATTTTGTGGTAAACGTTTGTGTTTCCTTTTCACTTCCTCACCACCAACGGATCTACTAGTAGATGGCGAGCGGTAGATGGGACAAGCAGAATGATTCTGTGTGCGATTGTGTTCGTCCTTCACTTCCTCACCACCAACGGGTCTAGTACTAGATGAGAGGCCTGAAACGGAATACTGCGATTGCCCACTGATGGAGCTGGTGCGATCTAGTGGGCCTGAGGAGGCAGAGGGAGGGCGGATTCGTACTGGACGTGAATGGGGTGAATTTGGCATTAGTGCTGCCAGTGGATCCCTGAGTGATCAATGAGGATCGGAAGTTGAAGTCTCCGTAGAGTGGCGCTGGTTGAACTTCGGCCTCTGCTGAGTCCCGACCCACAAGTTCTTTGTCGCTTCACGTTCTCTTAGCAGTGGATGGCACGCCAAGGTATAAATCAGTGGGCGTCTACTAGCGCAAGTTCGAGCCTGAGAATGGACTGTTAAGCGGTGTGGAAAGGGGATGGCGTGTTGAAGAATCGAATTGTAGCACCGTCCGCCGCGCGATTGTTTGTCAGTAACCTTGGAAGCGGCTCGTTCAAAACAAGAGTGATACGCACCTTTCAGGCGCTCATGGAATTCAATCAAAAAGGCGATAACCTTAACCTAAATGTTTGTTAGATATAAAGATTCAATTTAGTGAGGCGCGCTGGCAGTGCCTGTGGATCGTTCTTGATTCTATCACAAAATACATCATATAGACGACGAGAGAAGATTCATCAGGAAGCTATACACATCATAAATAATAAAAGAGAACAAAGAAAGAAAGAAAAACAAACGAGAAAAAAGAGGGAATATCGTCATTGCGTAGAAGTAGCTTGGCTCATTGGGGATTTGGGTCGTTTAGTTTTCAGACTTAACTTCAGATTTTGAACGACCTCCTCCACTGATCGAATGTTCAAATTGTCTAACGTTAACCTGACTTGAGATGATGAGTCTAATCCCCAACTTCCAAGACCCCTTTTTGTTGTTAGATTGTTTTCCAGACACTCGATTATGCGCTGAGCAGAGGGTCGCCTTCCTGGACATTGATTCCAGCAGTCCTGTATCAACTTCTTGATAGATGAGTTGAAACCCCGAAGGTGACAACGTGTACCAGAGGGCAAGATGGGGCGTCGACCTTGTCTGACCGCTGTAATGAGAGCCAAATTCGGTGCAAGTTCCGAATATGGAAGGGTCCCCGTATACATCTAGGTTATTTCAATAAGCCATGACGCCACAGAATGAAATCTGCAAATGGATCGTACCTCGTAACAGAGCATAGCAAATGCATATACATCTGTAGCCTTGTTTTTAGCCGAGTTCCTATTAGGATCGAGCAATTCCGGTGCCTGGTATCTGACTACTACACCACTTGCAGATCCGGAAGAAAAGAAGGCTGAATCTTGTTGGTCGTAGGCATCTCGGAAAGAAGCCACACCGAAATCCGCAAGACAAGCTCGGCCAGAATCATGGATAAGAACATTCTCCACCCTGATGTCCCCATGGATGATCATGTTGCTATGTAGATAGAACATTCCGTGAGCCGCATCAGCCAACTGTCAAACTTCAGCATTCAGCAAAAACAATTCGTAGATGGAATATACCAGGGGTTGGCAATTGAAGTCAGGATTTTGCTGCAAGAAGGTATGAACATTTCCGTTTTGCATCCAGGGTGATACAAATGCAACTCTGTTACGTCTATCGCCAAGCCTATGGATTCCATAGAAGGGTAAGACGTTTGGATGTGCGAGCTGGCTCCAGAGCACCGCCTCACGGAAGTACTCCTGCAGAATTCTTTATTACCAGCTACATGCAAACTATGCCAAACCAGCTCACCTTCACAAGCTTGGATTGGATCGACGGACTGTTCACTGTGACGACTTTAAGACATATCATTCTATTCTGCAGGTGGCCTTTGTATGTTTCGAAGAATCCGTCATTGGCAAAGGGATCCTCTTCACGATCGATAGTGGTCAAGTCTAAAGACTGAGGGTACAAGTCACACTTCTGAGACAACTTGACCAATGTCGTAATCAGAATTGATCGTGAGCTTGTGGTGAGAACGTCGACGTCCAACAACTTTACAGAAATGATTACTCAGGCCTGATCAGACGTAGCATACGCACCAATTGAAAGCTGTCCAGCAGACGCTGCACAGCATTACCTTCGAAAGACAAGAGTATTTCGAGCTTGTTCTGATCTCGTAGCACACCGGCAAGCAGACTACAGACTTCTCCGGCCAACGTCGCAAGGTCTTCAACAATAAGTCCATAAGCGTAAGATGGAGGCAAAGCTCCGTTTATTCTACGGCCATTTGGAGTCGCACGAACAGGAATGCGAGACGGAAATGGTGTATCTGTGTCATTGAAGAGATTGAGGTGCTTGATTGCACTCAAACTCAAAGCAAGGATGTTCGTAGCAATATGGTGAAATCTGCCCTTGTGCTTCAAAGTAGGTTTATACTCCTGTGTTGGGCCTTTTCGTGGGCGGGGAAGAAACGAGGGATAATTCGTAGAAGATTTTGACCAAGTTCGAAGGTTCCAGCTGTGGTGAGAGGGACCACCTGACTTCTCCTGATAGTGTTGCTTGGCCTTGATAGAACCCGAAGGATGGAGAAAGAAAAAACGCGGACGAAGGCGGCCCATTGTGTCGCCTTCGTTATCTTCTTGAGATGACATGACTGGTGTCCTTTTCGAAGGAAGGTTCAGACTCGCGTCCTCTGTGGAGCTGAAGCGCCAATTATGGAGAAGTCGGATTTCAGACTATTGTGCTGTAAAAATACTTCCAAAAAGCCAGACTTGACTGATATAACAGTCAGACACTGTTATGACTAGTTATTAGAAGTCTCTGACTCGCCAGCTGCGGTGGTTGCAACGCCTGAGACCGACGACGACGGAGAACGGTAACAAATGACAACAAGGTTGATGCAACGTTGATGTGTTAGGCTTGGGTTAAGGGTTCCGGTTAAAGCCTGTTAAGGCATGGAGGAGTTTCCTTGAAGCGCTGCGATCGGCGCTTATGGTGAGCCAGCGGATTCGAGATGATGGTACATGGTGTGGCAGTCAGAGATGAAATTCCAGCAAGACTATTCAGAGATATTGTGTTGTCGTTGGCTCAAAATGAACTCTTGGGCGCTTGATTGGTATTTGATCGGAGCTCCGTGCCTAGGATTTAAGCGATAATTTGGGCCGTGCGAACAAAGGAACGTTGACCTGTGCCACACCCCAGTAAGAAAACATTGACAAGATACATGGCATGTGTGGTAAGAATAGAATCATGCATCAACCAGGGCCATGCGAGGTGTGATCATGGACATGCATAAGAGCCCAACTGACTCCTGAGGGGAGGGAGCGGTAGCCGGATCTGCAATTTACAGAGCTTCGGAGAGATTGAGCATTAAACTGACGGACGGTGCTCAAGACAGGGTGTACTAGAGAGTGGCAGAATTTATCTTCCGGATGGTACAACGACAGCAATGAAAAAGTGATTCGTGTAGTGGTCAGAGGCGACAAAAGGTACATAAACGTCTGATACACAGCCGTGGCAGCCGGACTGAGCCGAACTGAGCCGTGTGGCTGTGCAAGGGCATGCAAGCCTATTTAGAAGTCGAGTGACTTGAGTTGGTACTTGCTACGGCAGAGAGATGGCACGTTTCCTGAGACATTGAAAGTGCAGCTGAGCTATGCGAGTTAGGGGTAGACCGTGCTAATCGCAAGCTTGGGTGTAGCATGGCCCGCACGGCTGCAACCACGGCTCTTCCCGCTTGTCCTCGAATTTGCCTATCTTTGCCGCGATGCAGCTATGCCGTGTTCTGTCACAGGAGCACGTATAACTGACTTCTCTGAACTCGTTCATACTCCTATGTTCATTCGGGATTTTGGAGTGAACGCATGGTTACGAATATAATTTTAGAAATGCATTGAGCATCCAAGAGCATCCACCTTTCGCAAATTCCGCAAGTAATATCGGAGCTTGGAACTTTCGCAGTTTACTGCCAACTAGCTCGTAGATCGAATTCTCCTGTGTACCATCAGTCAGGATCCTGATGCGGTGTCGGCCGTGCGCACTGCGAACCAATAGATCTTACCTGGGAGACGATATGACCGAGAATCCCCAGACGCCGATGATGCAAACTCACTGCAACTGGGTTGCGGTGACTGAATATACCCTAGTATCACGCAAGAGGTGGACACGGCGATGAAAGAGAACATGAACGGAGCTAGATGCTAAATCTGAGAGCTATCTGTGGCACGCGAGTGGATGTTGCTAGAATTCCATCACGCGGTGGCGTACTTCCACTGCGGCTTGGGTATCGATGGAATGTAATCATGCCCAATCAGGAATTTGTGATACGAATAACCTCCTTTCTTTGCTATTGACTACTGAAGTGCTGAAGATGAGTAGTCTCATATGATTCAACAATATCTGACATTTGACAAATGCGCTTCGTGTATTATTTAAACATTCTACGGGATAGTAATCGACTGTACTTATAACACAATATATTCAATCTCTGTACGTATACCGAAGAAAAGAAGTCGAAAGTGGGTGGAGAGAAGAGATTTCGCTGCTACTGCATATAAACGTATCACAAAGAAAAGTGAAGACGAAGGAGACAAAGAAAGAAACCGGGTAGTAGTATCGAAACATCAAGGTGTGACAAAACAAGAGACGCTACACATGACATAACGAGATGAGAGATAGAGAAAAGGAAAGATATTGAGACAGAGGACAGATATAGGCGAAGATGATACAAGAGCGCTCGAGGACGAATGGTGAATGAAGAGAGGGGGGGGGGGTAACGGTCTTCACGGAATGATGAGGAGAGCGTATATAAATGCCTGGACATGTTATATGGATCGAAAAATTATAGAATCCGCGGGTAGGATACTATAAAATAGTGTGTAGAAAGACGAAACAGATAGCGAACTGAGAGGGGGTGGGGAGTATATGACAAGAAAGCCAGGAACTCCAGCCAACAATAAATATTTAAGGTGCAAGCGAAGTGTGTAGTATCCATTGATGAAAACACGAGAAGATATCAGGAAGAGAGCGGGAACGTAGAGAATCAAAGAAAAAGGAAGCCGGGGATCTCATGATGCCTAGTTTGATGGGGAGGGAGTCCTCAACTGGACAGCTGCGGCGCCGGGTCGATCGAGCTCGAGGCTCGCGAGCGTGCTGTTCAAATCACGCAACGGATCCAACTCCTTTTGCTCGGGCTTCGCAGCACCTGATGCCGGTCGAGTGTGGGTTTGGCCAGACGTAGGACGAGAGATGGTAGCCTCAAGCCGACCAGGCGCTTTGATCATCCCAGGCGCGTTCGAGCTCTCCAAAAAGGTGTTGTACCGTGTGGCGCTACTACTCAAACGTCCAGACGAAGGCGACGTCTTGCCTGACGCAGCCACGTCAGTATTGACCTTGAGCTCTGGCGGGAAGAACCCAGGCGCGTAGGCTTTCGAGGGATGAGGCAGGTCGGTACGTGAGAACGACCCACGGTGTTTTACCTCAGTCGTGAACCCGTTGGGATCAGGCGAGAACGGAGCGAAGGAGGATTGAGATCTAAGCAGCTCAGGGCGTGGCTGATATCCGTTGGACGAAAATGAATCAAACAGATGCGAGCCATCGCGGCTGAGGACGGATTCTTGAATCTTCGCGTCTGTGAACGGAGGATCAATCGAGTAGGCACTAGTAATGGTGTTATGGCCGTGTTCGGTCAGGGCACTCGGGAGGTAGCCTTGCGTGTGGAGTTTCTGAAGAAGTTGCATGGCCTGTTCTTGTGTCATCATATTCGGAGCCAGAGGCGCAGAGTACTGAGACTGAACTGCTGCAGCCTGAGCCGCCTGCGCAGCAGCTTGAGCAGCTTTGTCTGTAGGGAAGAGATGTCAGGATATGACAAGGAGAATAAGAGGCGAAACGAACATTGACTGCGTCCCCAGCTCAAACGAATCCTGCTCCCACCGATGGGGAAACCTTGCATCTTTTCGATCGCTCGCTCTGCATCAGCCTTCCGAACAAACTGCACGAACCCACAATGCTTGCCAACAGGGACTTTCACCTATATAGAGAAGCATAAGCATCGACCACCAAGAAATAGCTTGTAACATACGTAATGAATGTCCCCAAAGGGAGCAAAGAACGTCCTCAAGGTCTCCTCCGAAATAAGCGGCGAAAGACCTCCAACGAAGACTGTCGTGTTATAGGGATCGGTAGACGTGAGTTGCTCTCCATTCGGACCAATGAGGTTGCCCAGGATCGCCCGGGCTTGTGCGTGGTGCTTCCACGACTCCTCAGAGATATTGAATCGTGGTGCGCCACCCTCACCTTGTCCAGAAGCCTGTCTGGGGAGTCCAGAGTCCTGAATAAAAGACTGTGTTACTGATGAAGATCCACCTGTCCTCGGTGGATTAGCCTCGCCACTCGCGTATTGCTGTGCGATCTGAGCGAGAACACTGTTTGGCAGGTTCATCATTTCCTCTGTTATCATCGGTGCAAGAGGGACGGGCGCCTTGATACTCGAGCCCGAGCTGAGTGAGGCCGCGGAACTCGAGGTTCCTATCGATGCGCTAGATGCGGAAGCCGATACACTATTGCTCGTATTTGGTGCTGTGGTGGCGATAGGTACCGATACGCTTTTTGTGAGGTCGGAATTGGGCAGAGGTAAGGCGACAGTAACAGGCTGTGCATTAGCTCCGATTCCACTGTTAATTTGTGGTGGGAACTGGACTTGTGGCATATCGAGAGTGGGCGCAACAGCTGGCCCCTTATATTTGGCAGTTGCAGGTGAAATGCGCACTAAAGGGGTAAACAAGTCAGTATATGTGTCCCAGTAAGGAACGAGGAGCATACTGGGTCGAGACAGGCAATAGAGGCCATGCATCTCTATCAACGCACGTTGTTGATCAGCCTCGTCGGTGAATCTAATGAGAAATTAGGGAATACACACTATATCCAAAAGGCGGGTTACATTACATACCTTACAAAGCCGTAACCCCTCGAGACACCAGTGACTGGATCGAGCATAATTTTTGCGCTCTTGCAGCTGTAGAAGGGTTGGATAATCTTGGGCTCTCTGTCATTCCGGAGGCCAAGGACAGGATTACGGAAGACCGCCACGAGGTCGGAGTTGGAGGTTTCCGGCGCGAGGTCTCCGACGAAGATGCTGTACTCCTTGGGAAATTGTTGCGACGCGTTTGTGGCGTTACCAGCCCCATTTGTAAAGGCGGTTGGTTGGGGCGAGATGGCCTGGGTAGAGGCCCAGTTGAGGAGGAAGGGCCTGGAAGAGTTGGGCATGGTGACGAGGTTGCCTCCCGCGCCGTTGATCTGGGCGAGGACGGAGGCAGCCTGGGCGGCGGTGGGGAATGTGAGGAAGCAGAAGCCGGGGTTGTTCGCCTGCTGACCGGTGACGGGGTCCGGGGCAGGGCGGGGGACGTTAATGGCGACTGGATCCCAGCCCATGAGGGCGCAGACCTGCTTGACGTACTCTTCGTCCATCCAGGGCTCGATGTCGGCCCAGTAGAGCGTGGCGTTGAGCGGGGAGACGGCGGGGACTGTGGCGGGGGACGCTCTGAAGATGTGCTCGGCGGCGACGAGCGGGGGGGACGCGGGATGGTGGTGGTTGAAGGAAGAAGAGGAAGAGTTGAACGGTTGTGCGTTATTCGTCAAGTTGTGTCTATTTGGTCCAATCTCTCCGTAGTCTCGAGTGAAGCCTGAATAGCCCAAGATCCCCCGCCGATCTCCTGTTGAGAACACCGTGTTCGCCCCATAGTACGCTGGCTGGCCCTGCTCGCGCTGCTCACCGAGTCCGCGCGGCCGTTGTGAGCTCAATCCGGGTGGATACTTGGATCCGTGTGTATCTTCGCGTGACATGGCGCTGCTACTTGTTTGAGCGTCGAAAAGGGGCAAATTCGTGGAATGGATCGTCACGATGGATGAAAAGTTCAAAAAATCGCAGCTTATGACTGCTGGAACACTGTAGAATGTTGTGTTCTTTCCTGTTTATAGGACTGAAAAAGCTGACGGAAATAGGAAGCAAGCAAGAGAAATCGAACAGCGCGGAAGGGGAAGTGTAGCGATGGAACAAGCAAAGAACTGTTTGCAAACGACGATGGACTAGACAGCGACGGAAAGAGAACTGAGGGCGACAGCGAGAAAGAGGAAGGGACGGTGGACGCAGAACAGCGAAAAGGTGCTGTTTGGTTTACCGGAAAGAGTTTCAAAAATGGCGCAGCAAGGAACAAGACGATCGATTTCCCGCGCTCCTCTCAGCCACCGCTGCTTTTAAATAAGGAGATTCTGCAACACAAATGCTCTACTTTCCTTCTGCCCACAAGGAACTGGATTTAGCCTGCTCCGAGATCTGTGCTGTCCATATGCGCCTTCCTCGTCGTTTTCCATTGTCCTCGATGGGCGTATCCGGTTATCAGACCCGTTTATTGCCTATAAAAGCGAACAATGTGGGCTTCCAGGTCCCCTCAGGGCAATAGTCGTCAGTCGCAGTTGCCAGCGGATTTCAAGAGCTTAACAAAATCAGGAACGCCCACAAATCTGGCAGGCGTTTGTGGGTCCAAGTGGCTGTGCTGCTTCTTTTTGAATCCTTATAAAGCGCCTTTGGCGCTAGTAGGTATCAGTATCTTATCTTTGCTGATTCCTGAACGCCTGAACGACCAGCGTAGTCCATCCAGTCAGAATTTCTCTCTGAAAATTGCTCGAAAGATCGATATCTGGGCATCATGATAGTGTCCACACTGTCCCTGAAGACTTGACACCACCACTGATATGCAGCGATTCATCTGGTGTCCACGTCTGCGTGTCCTGAATCCTTATTGTCATCGTGGAGGCGACCTAACACCGACTACTACTGTATTAACCGCAGTTCTGACTCTTAGCTCCAAGGATTCCATATGACGCGATGGTGTCTCCCCATTGTCCCCATTGTTCATTTATATAGCCATCATGATTGGTACTCGTGCTCAAGGAACTACTTACTGATTAAGAGATCCATGTAACCGTCCTCCATTGTCCTTCTGGCAACCATCTTCGGTATGGCTTTTGATTCCTCACACATTCTGCTTGCTGACTCCTTTCCTTACGTCTTTATAAAGCGCCTTACTCCTTCTCCCGAACTCGTGTGCACTTTGACCAGTGACTCACCCAACACAGGCTACATTTTTCCGGGTAAGTACATTTTACATAACTTCCTTCCTGCTGTGACTTCTGGATGCGACGCCCGTTCTTCTCTTCCAACACGATCCAGTCATAGCTGACACTGCAAGAATCCCACAGCACAGCCAGTGTGGGCGTGGGTTCGATATACAGAATGACTCGTCCTAGGAGCCCGAGTCATTGAATGAAACGTGTTGGGTCCTAGCCATCTGCATTCCATCAATTTAAATATCCACACGGTGTGCTCCAGTTGGTCGAAACGTGATACACATCTCTGCATTGTGGATCTCATCCCAACTACCTATATGCGCTAGGAACATTTCCGTCCGTCGGTTAAGCTTAAGCTTGACAACCAGACAGCGGTCACTATGTATCGACCAGGGGTTTCAAATGTCATGATCCTGCCCTTTCACCTACTTGATCATGATGGACTTCTCTAAGCAGCTCTCTAAGCGTATGTAGTACGTTTCACAATGATTTTCTTTATGTACGTAGGCGCGGCATAAATAATGGGCTTGGTTGATCGATTGATTGGTGTGTTTGTCAGCATCACGCCTCCCTTTCAGATATTGGGGTGTGTGGCCACTCTCTGAGGATCAACGGGGACTGATCTCTCTGGACCACTCTCAGAGTCTGCCGCCGCCGTCTCTGCTCGACGTGTCCAGTGCAGTGCACGTCTTGCACCACGTCGCCCCGTCTGACATCCCTTCTTTCTCTTGTTGCTAACCATCCCCATCATGTCCCGCCAAAACATACCCGTACGCCGTTCGTCGGCTCCAACTGGCCCTGGCCAGGTCCCTTCACGCGTCCACAAAAGCAGCGACTCACATCATTTGCTCATGGGCATGGGAAACACCCATCAGCACTCGCTCCTTTCGCTGGGAGGGGCGGGGACACCGCAACAGAAAGTTGTGCATGTCCTTGTGAACAGGCTGAAAAACAAAGTGAGTTCACGTACGCTGGTCGTGTCTTGGACGCTTGTTGACACGTAGTATAAGCTGCCAATCAACTCTGGTGTTCCCTTGGATCGTCTGGAAGCGGACACGGCTGTCCAGCAGGTTATCGAAACTCTCGTCGAACTTTCTCATGATTCGCTCGATATGATCGCATACAATCTATGCGAGCTGCTCGAACGGGTGACTAGGGTATGCTTCCATCAATCTACGAATCTTCTTCTTACTCATCTACGTTCCGTGATACAGCAGAACGACATCACAGGATTCCCATCAATAGATATCCTACAATCTCAGCTATTTGTATTGAAGGTTCTGTCAATGACCATGGCTTCGCGATTGTCACAACCCAGATCCAGCTCTAGTTCAAGCCATGATCATCAGAGCACGCCAGATTCCCCATCTCTCTCGGGATCAACACGATTTTCTGAGCATCAAGACCTCGTCGCGCTCGACGAAGTCTGCGCCAAATATGTCCTGAGCGTGGTGGTCATGCTCCTCCGCCATACATACTCCCCCGACGTTCCTCTCGTACTCCCCGGGCAATTTTCCGACCTCGCATTCCGCGACTTCGATTCAGAGATTATTATTTCATCCCCGAGCGAAAGCAGCGGCAAGGGCTCCGACACTTCCTCTTCCGAACATGTTCCTGCGCGTTCACGTCCGGCAGATCTTTCTCTACGCACGCAGTCTTCTGCCAACTCCGTCCGCTCCGGGAAGCTTAGCCTTAACTCAACAATCCAGATACCCGCCACAAAAACGACGTACGAGAAGACACATATGATGCTGGTCAAGTCCAAGACACCAGTTAGCGATCTCGTAAGGCAGTATCTAGGACGGATCATCTTTCAGATATCCGCGTCAAATTGGGGTGTCGTGTATTCGCGCATTCGGACTAAAATTCAATTTCTTGCCAGCAATACGGCGGAACATCCTGATCCTATCGATTTGCAGTTGATGGCGCATTGTGCGTTAGATAGGGCGAGGCTCGTGCAGATACTGACCGGTATGTGCTTTTCTCATTTACGTCGGGATTTACGGCATCATGCTGATCGCCAACGTAGAATTATCCTCCTTGCTTGTGAGTATGGGACGAGAAGGCCATATCGCCATTGCCGTGCCTTTGCGCGCTGCCGTGTGGAACTGGGTCAAGACCTTCCCGCACGAGTTCAATGAGGCGATCTGTGTTCGGGGTGGAGTGGGTGGCGCCCCAGAGCGCGTGTTTGATATCCTCTATACTCAGAATCTAGGATCTGACGAGAGAATATTTTGGCCTACACTTGCGATTCTCAATTGCACGATGTCAGATCGGATGCGCACGGACTTCCAGGACTATCAGGCGTCGCTCGCTGGCAACACCGTAAAAATGACGCGAAAAGTACGTCGTGGTGCCTGACTGCCACTCTGTCAGATAAACATTGATTTGGATGATTTGAGCAGGAGCAAAAATTTGTGGACGAAGTGATGAAGCATGCTTATGGAAACTCCAAGTTAGCAACGGTTGCATTGGTTTGTCTGATTGATATCTGTCGTGCGGCGACGTATGTCAATGATGAGAGTGATTCTCCGCTTCGTATGCTCGCTCATGATATGGCTCATGAAATCAAAGTAAGTAACCCTTCTGGGCTTCCTCAAATTGGTTTCAAACCCGTGGTTGCAGGCTGCTTTGACCTCAAGAAAACCATTCTGGGAATCACACGAGGGTATTGACGTTGCATTGTATGCTGAAGCGCTAGTTGCTTTCTATCGATTCTTGCCGGAAGAGGACGCCATATCCTTTTTCTCCACTTGTGTGGAACCTGAACGTTCTGAAGCTGTCAAACTATGTGCAGTACGAGCGTGTTTGACTCTAACTCAGGAGGTGTATTTTATCACAAGACGCGAGTTACATCTATGTCTTACTCTGTGTTGACTTCTAGGCCAACCGGTGCAAGTGGCAAAGACCTTTGGACAAATTGCAGGAAGTGATGTCCCGTCGCTTACGTGTCGTTTACTCAGTGCGGATTCTACATTTAGGTGATAACAATCTTTAGGATCCTAACATGTTTCGTTTTAGACTTCAGGGCTTCGTCGTCCAGAGGTCGATCAATACGGAAACCTGAAACGCCCATCTCACCGTCCTAAAGCTCTGTGGACATCCTATCAACCTCTATCCGATCGTGAAGTCCTCCTCTTCGGCATAATCGCACTCTGGCGCACATCCCCGCTCTTCCATGTGAAAAACGTTACTATTCCTCAAATCGAAGATTGGCTCGGGGCGGCGAACAAGTTATGGAGTACGGATCTTGATATCTCTATCAAACTTTCCGCTGCAAACTGCATTTACGAAGTGACCTGCATTTTTGCTGATGCTCCTGCTGGAATGGTCCCCGAAGGTTTGGTGTCCTTCATGAAGATGACATTGTAAGCCGTCCTTTGTATATTGCTGTGCAAGACTTTGCTTATACTTGCGATAGTGCTCCTACACTGTTTAGCATTGTGATTAATCTCCTGCATACGCGGCAGGATTTGGAAGCCGAACGTCTCTGGATATCAATTATCCATCAATACCTTGAGCTGTTTACGAGGAAGACAACGGTATTTGACCATACGATGACTCATTTCGTATCATGCTGATATCGATTGTAGAACCCCGCGATGAAAGATACCCAACTTCATCCTGAACGTGTCTCTGCATTTGCACTTGCGGAGATCGGATTCCTCGTATCACTGACGTCTGCAGATAGCAATGTCTCTGCACTGGCTGGAAAAGGCCTGCGCTTCCTTGCTCGTGCAGAACACCAGCCTGATGCACCTATCAACCCAACATTGAGTGATGACGCTAGATCTGCCCGTAATCTCACGTACGAGCAGCTCGGCGACCCCACAATCGTGGTCATAGGTCGTGTGGGTCATCAGAAGCGCGTTCGCAAATGCATACGAGGCATCTCCTACTCTTCGGCTGTTTACGTCGCTGTGTGGCAGGAATGCTATTGGAGGTGGCGAAAGCTGACCGAGATTGTCTTTGAGGTGACCGAGAACCAAGAGAATGATGAGAGCCAGCCATTCCCTCCCGCATGGGAAGAGAATCGGTCCCAATGGCAGAATCTTACCTTGTTCTTGGCCGCTCTTGGGGGAATATGTGTTCAGGACAAACAGGATTTAACCTCTTTGGCCGTTGTCATTCCTGCGCACTCGTTGCCTGATGAGATGCGGGCATTACAGAACCCTGTGCCCCTTGTTTCGGCATTCATGGCGGATTTGACGAGTATGTTGGTTGTGCCGGATACGCAGATCCGTGATATTGCAAGGGATGCGTTGGGCAGTGAGCTTAGCGCGAAGTTGTATCAGAAGCTTCTTAGACTTCTGGATGAGTAAGTTGCTGCAAGTTTACTATTTGTCTCAGGGGTTGATTTGCATGTCAACAGAAAGATTCGCAGCTTCGAGGATTCTTGCGGCCCAGGTTTGAACGAAGCTACTCAGTTGTTCTTGGACCAGGTTCGTGGAATTCTTCATCTTTCTGACCAAGTGTGACCTCCTCTCTTCAAGTACATTGCATTACTCAAGCTCATCGTCGAGAAACCTTTCGAAGAGACAAAGGATGTCGCAAACATCGATATCAGCTCGACAGCGGTTACGCTTTGCTCTTTCCTTGCAAGCTTCGCCGGACCATTGTCGTATCGCCTCAAGATCAAATTCTGCATGATGGCCGAGAGTGCCTGCATCCGTAGTGATACTCTAGGAATGCAAAAGAACAGTAGTGCCCGCCGCCATATTCTTGACATAATTATAGGCTGGATCCAGCCCATGGCATCTTCGGTACGACCCGTAGAACTCATTAGATGTCTATGGTTGTGTTGAATTTGACTACCAGGGCGCAGGGTCTGGATATGCAAATCTGGAGACCGAACTGAATATGGCATGTTTGCGGACGTCCGTCAAACTTCTGGACCGTCTGGAACTTCGTCCGGTCGATGTAAATGCTGGCGATGATAGTGTTCATGTCGTGTCAAGGTTGTTTAACAAATATTCTGGTGCATTGCTTCAAGCCCTGGAAACGTACCATAGTGACATTCCCGTGCGTTTAGATATAATGAAAGGATGAGGAACACTCATGTTGATTCACTTCACTTCACAGGCATCCGACAGCGTGTCCGAATTGGGTTCAATACACCAGGTATATAGCTTCCTTTACCGTTTCGTTGATTCTTGCTAACTCCTAGTTTAGAAAATGCGGCTCTCACAAAAAGAGGCAGCGGTCAGAGAACTCGTGATCACTGGGCTTGCGCATCTCGTCAGTGCCAATACGGAGAGTGGCTTCAAGCAATGTCTACCCCTTGCATACGATGAAGACAACAGAAAGCGAGCTATTTTCGCACATGTATTTGCTCGTGTCATCGGTCAGGGTACTACCTTCGAACCCGAGGATCGCTCAGCATTCTGCGACAGGAACAATCGTCTGCGCGAGGTGGGTCGTGCAGTTTACCTTCCACCCCAGTTCTTGCTGAATGTTATCATTGAGTTGGTCAAAGGGTCTGATGTGAGCATTGAATCTATATGGCCCCTCTAATTGCTCATACTGTTCCTAGATGGCCCTCGCACTGACCATATGTGAAGTCTGCCCACCTCAGGAGGTGGGTATAATGATCAACGTTCTCCTCAATGTCTTCGACACACGCGAGTCCCTTATCAAGTTCATGAAGATTATGATTGATCGAGACCTCGCTGTGATTGGTGAAGGCTCTCCCCTCATTGTATTTCTTCTGTTAATCTCTCGAGGCAGACAATGAACAGAGCATCTTCCGGGCCGATACGACATGTACACGATTCTTTTCTTCCTTTGCTAGGATTCACGGATATAACTATCTACGAACACTGGTTCAGCCTCTCATCAAGATCATGGTCGAGGATTCTTCAGGTTGCGGGTATGACTTGGACCCTACCAGAGTCGATGAAGAGGAGGCCAGAAGGAATGCTTTGCACGTGGAACTGGTCGCGTCACACTTTCTTGAAATACTCTCCGCATCAGTGCCTGCCCTCCCGCCAATGTTCCGCGAAATTTGTGCCCATATCATGTCCACCGTGTCAGTCCAGTTACTATGTGCTCTCATTGAAATACTTAATCATATATAGGATAAAGACATGGCCGGAAGCTAAATATGCTGCAACCGGTGCATTCATGTTTTTAAGGTATCTGCTTTGCTGACTTAGTCTTTCTTGAAAAAGATTTAATTTTCCCACCAGATTCATATCCCCCGTTCTTGTATCCCCCGAGCTGATCGATATTGAGTTACAAAAGGAATTCACTCCAGGGATGCGTCGCGGTCTAATGGTGATCACCAAAATTATTCAAAATCTTGCAAACAATATCTTCTTTGGCAAAGAAGCTCACATGGTTGTACTTAATCAGTTCCTTAAAGCGAATATTGCTACCGTGACGCGCTTTTTGGGAGATATTGCCGTAAGTTCTGCTTCATGTGCGACGGTTCCCCACTCAACACAGATTGCTAGAAACCGGTGCCCGCTGGTGAAGATCATGATCAATGGCTTGGAACAACTTCAGATGATACCGATATAATTGTTCTTCATCGATTTTTCGACAAGCACGCGGACAAGATCGGCAAAGAGCTGCTTTCTCTGTCGAGGGCATGTACAGATCCAGAGGCATCGACCATCAATGGCAAACGGGCCTGGGACGGGCTTTGTGCCTTGCTAGTTGATCATGGAGCACCCCTGAAAGTCCCCGTACTCTCCACACTACCATACTACCAGCATCCCGAATACCTTGCACTTATGAGTCGATATGCTGGAAAGGATACACGTCAAGTCGAAAAAATCTTTTTACAGACCGATGTTCCAGTTGTATGTTTGGCCTTGATGTACCGCATCTCCAGCTTACTCCACTTGTAACAGGATCAACCAGCGGTTTTTATCTTGCAAATGTCTAAAATTGATGTGGAGACACTTGACATCGAATTGTTGATGTACCATATCTTCAAGGTACGTCTTTCACGTTCTGAATACCCAACAATATAGCTCAGTCGCGTGGCAGACCCTCGCTCAGCGAGATTATGAAGACCGTATTTTCGATGTTGTTTTGGATTGTACTTCGTTTGCGTCCATATGCGAAATCCCGCTGCAGGGCTTGAAGTACTGTGCAGAGCTGATGCCTTTTGATATTCGCTCACGATTCTCTACGACTCACATTCTAAATCCCAATGCTTTAACGCAAAAATATTTACGCCGACTATATAATGTAACGGCTGGTGAGTGTTTCTAGTATAGTATTTCTACTATTTGCGATTTCATTTTGGCTCGAACTTACAAGGAACTCAATTTTGTGACACGATTCGAGCTTATTCGTGTGTAGCGGAAATGAGAAACTACGTACCGCCGGAAGTTTTTTCATATCTAACAGTTCCCGGTATGTCGCTATTTGATTGTCTATTTTATTCATTCTGAACAAAATCAGTGGCACTGGAGAACGAGCAACCGCAAGAGACGTTCTTCGATGCAAACATGAGGGTTGTTCAGTTACGACCTGTCATTCTTACTGTTGGAACGACGCACATCAGAATCACATCAGTAAGGGTTTGAATGGCGTGTGTGGCGGCTGCTGATTATTCCTAGGTCAAAGCTCAAGTAATTTCGCCCGGCTTGTCCTGCAAGGCTACCGAGATCATCCCTCTCGCCGATATCAGTGATATCTACAACGTTGCGACAGGCATGGACACTTATGAATTCATCATTCGACGTAGTCGTGGAGGTGTTACGGAATACTTCTCTTCACCGTCACGGGACAGCATAGTCAAGGTATGGATTCCAACTCTCTCCATGACAATTTTTTTCATCTTTGAACAGGCGGTCCGATTGGCGAAAGGCCGCCTAAAAGACATGCAAACTCCATTAACTGAACGTTTCTCCCGTTTCTCAAATGTCCCCGCCACACTACTTCATATTGGACTTCTCAGTGTTGACATGAATGACGAAGAATTGCGTGGAGCTGCCTATGATCTCTTGGGCGCAGTGTGTACTTACTTGAACTACGACAATAGTCCGATAGTTGCTTCTAAAGGTAAGGGCTCTATGCGTCGCCAATCACGTCTCTAATACTTCCTATGTGCTGTGCAGCTGGTTTCATTCCGGGAGATCCCACCGCTTTTGTAGTCCAACTCAGCGAGAAGATTGCTGCCTTTGCTCCACAACTAACCCTTGACTTTATTCCTGAAGTCGGTGCCGCAATGAACAGTATGGACAAGACTGCACAACGCATCAGCTGTATTCAGTACATGAGTCCCTGGATCAAGAACCTCACGCTGTTCTCAAATCCCACAAGTAAACAATACGAGCGTTCTGGGGCCAGGCTACGGGATTGTGTTCGAAATTTAGCAGACCTAGCAGTGAACTATCCAGATGTATGTTTCTCATTCCAAGTTTACTTTCAGCAAAACTCATCAAGTTTTTAGATTACGTCTACCATCCAGAAGTGTATCTGGAGTGAGGTTGGAAAGCTGGATCCAGTCATTGTTGATGTTGTGCTGGAGGAACTTGTGCGGACGGCGACGGAAGGAGGAGTTGGAACTCGTCGATGTGACGCCATCACACATGCAATTGCTTCGTTGTCGTCGATTGGCGTCAGGGGAAGGATATACCACAAGCTTCGCAAGGTGTGTCTGTTTAGAAACTTTTCCTGTGTAGTCCTAACTCCAGACTTAGACTGTGTGCAAGATGTTTGTTACTCAGCCATTTAACGTCCTTACAGATCACCCCAACTGGAATGAGATCGCGACTCTCATACGCTTTTCACTAGTTGTAGCACCATCAAGTGGTCAAGCTGGATGCGACCAGCTTTATGTTCCTGAGATCATTCACAACGTCACGCTTACCGCCGGTTGTGGACCGCCACTTGTTCGGAAGTCAGTCTATGGTATCATTATGAACCTGCTGCAAGCCCTCTACATTTCACGGACGGAAGAATCTGTTGGCCCAGAACTCTTGGAGCTCATCAATGAATGTGCCACACCTGGGAGACTCAGACTATTTGGCTTGAAGCGTGACACCTCGACGAGCGAATACACCAATTGGGACCCAGTCAGCGATAAGGAGACTTTAGACACTCTAGAAGAACTCACCCAGTTCCTCGCCAAGATCATGGAAGTTGGATCGGGTTCGAAAGGTATGTCAGGAACAATAGTTGTCAGCAAAGTATTGACTAGATAGAGCAGGTCTACTGAACGTGTGGCGTGCTCGGTGGATGAGCCTCATTACATCTACCGCTTTCCAGGTTTCTCCAGCCGTTCAAACTCGGGCATTCGTCGTGCTCGGCACACTTGCCACCTCTGAAGTGGATGACGACTTCCTCTACCAGATTCTTGTAGCTTTCAACACGGCCCTCGCCAAAGTCACCGACTCCACAGTCTCTGTCGTCAGCATGCTTCGGTGCATGTGCAAAGTCGTCCCAGCTCTTCCCCAGGACTCAAGATACATTTGCCTCTTGTTTTGGTTGGCCGTTGCCCTTCTTCAAGCAAGCCATCCTGGCTTCTACGTTGAAGCTAGCTGCCTATTGAGCGTGACTCTTGAAAGCATTGAACAGCGTGGAATGTTCCAATCAGAATCTGTCCCTTCTTTCCTTCTCAAAGCGCGAGTACCTCTGGAAGAAACCACGTCTCAATTGGATGGAATGATTGGAATGTCATTTGACTCGAGTTTCTCTTTCTCACTCGCCTCTATAATCTTCAAAGGCATGCGCCAACAGCGTTTGAAGGAAGCAGCTGAAGCGGTTCTCCGAACACTGTTACAAGTCACAATGCGTGTCGAGATGAACGATGGTGTGCCCAATGGATTCAGAGACAGCATTTCCGGCGATGCTTTGGGCTATTTCCTTGCCTTGATCCCTTCATACACGAAAGCCAAGGCGTACCGGGAACTCCTGAGGGACTGCAAGATCGACGACGCGTGGCTTCCAGACGCTGGGTTCAATATCGAGGACGAGGAAGGTGGAACTCCTCGAATATCTCCTGCGTTCCTGGGTATCAACGATCCTAATACCGCTCTTCTCGTAACCACCTTTGTTGGGACAATGTTGTGCACTGCGCAAGGAGACGATGCAGAGACGGAGATCCTATTTGCACTTATTTCAGACATTGCCCTGCAGTTTCCACAGATAGTTTCCTTGGTGTAAGTCTGGCATTTTTTTCGCCTTAAGGCTTCGATACTGATTTCCTTCCAGTTATGATACCTTGCAGGATCGAATCAAGGAGATTTTGGCTAATGCCTCCAACCCTTCGATCATTCGCTCTGCTTCGACTATCTTCCGTCTCTCCGTACAAGATCACTCCCGCCAGACAACACTTCGTGGATCGTCATCAACATTAAGCACGGTCGACGAAGTACAAGGTCCCGGTCAAAAGCATCTCAGTGCCCTTGACGATCTCGGCATGCAAGGACTTGCCAACAACCTCACATTCCTCAAGGGTTCTCATGCAACAACGATGATTAATTGGATTCCTGGGTTGGTGTCTCTTATTATAGCTTAGTTTCATGTATAATTGCTCCATCATCCACTGGGTTATTGGTTCATATTTCTATATTCTTCGTCACATCTACCGCACTGCCTCCTCTCCGCCTCTCAATGCACAAGTCTACTGTAGCATAAACATGATTGGATGTAATATACCACGTCACTTCTCTCACCTCTCCGTTTTCAAGAGATCTTGTGCCAATCTGGCGTCGATGATCAACACGTTCTGATTCCGGGTGAGGACAACGGAGCGTCATCACGTGTAAGCACTTTCCCCAAGTCATTCAAGTTGCCAGAGATGGGTTTCATTCACGCCATAACCTCTAACTATCCAACCGCTACCACCACGTCTTCTTTGCCATACTGGCCTTGTGGTACCCATTCCTTTCTCTTGGATGCACCACGAAGCCCAAACAACCCACCCAACTTCACCCGAGTCCCTCATGAACAATAGTTTTCACAACGCGAACAACACTATTGATGATCTGACTCTCGCATTGGCCAATTTCTCAAGAATTCCTTCTCCTGAGCCCGATAGAATCCTGACATGCTGTTGTGGGAAGGAAGATTGTGAGAACGCGAGAGCTTGGTCCGAACTTAAGACCCGACTGGAGAGTCGTTTGATCTTGAGCGCAGGTATGCAGCTTGTATTACCTGTGAGACCGGCGCACGAACTCATTTTTCCGCAGAGGTAGGACAGGCTCTTCTCCAGAGACACGAGGCATATATTCGTCGGCATGATGTTCGCCCATATTCCATACAACTACAGATGGAATAAGTCTGACTCCGTTACAGGGTCAAGAAACGCCCCCGGAACCTGCAGAACCGGAATCGAAGGACGACGACGACGAATCAATACTCGATCGTTCTGCCAGGGAGATAGCTGAATTAGTCAAGGAGAAGGCAAGGCTTGAGAAGGTACAGCTGAATATCTTCCATTTGGCCACTTCTCTAATCTCATTGCGACAGCGTTTGAACCAGGCCCTCGTTAACAATGAGGTCACAGAGGTGTCGACAAAGACTATCATGCAAGAATTGCACGAAGCACGATCTACGATCTCTCGGTTAACCGCGCAACACGCTCGTTCCGTCGGTTGGGAGACACGTCTGTCGGCTGCGATCCAGGAGAAAGATGACATGCAGCAAGAGCGTGACGGTGAATCAAACAGGGCCAAGCTAGCAGAGTCTCGCCTTGCTGCCATGAAGGACAAGGCAGGTTCGTAGATCATATTGTCTTATCTAGCGTTTGACTAAAGTCTGGACAACAGCCAAACTCCAGCGAGATGTGAGACGACTTCAAGAAACGCTGGAAGAACGCCGGCTTCATCGATTAGAGTCCTCAGAGAGTCTTTTGCATGATGCCCGACTTCGTATAGAGGCATTCCATAGTTCGGTAAGCATTCTGACCTCTTGATGATTTTGTTCTTATTGTAATGTACATAGCAATTGGGTCATACAGCGCTTATAGAGCAGACTGAGCTCACGACCGTGCTGGAATCACTCGTAAGCGACAACGAGACTTTGAAGCGAGATAACGCCGAACTTCAGAGCATGCTGACTGAATCGCGCGAAGAGATCCATGCATTACAGGAAGAAGTTGAAGAACTTCGGGCCAGACCTCGTTCAATCATCTCAAGAGGTAAGGGCGTTGACCTGAGTAGCCTTTCTACTATGTTAATCGATGAGCATTGCGTTTGTAGCTGGAACTCCACAGATGAAGTATCGTTTCCATCCCAGCAGTGTCCCGAGAGTAGTAGGTAGGGATAATCCGGTAGGTTGGACGGACTCTATGCACCTATTTACGGCTTTGACCTGTGTCCTGGAAGCTGCACACGTTGAATCCTCGAAGTACTAGTGCGGACAGAAAGAATTATCGACCTTTCGTAAGTATAAGTACAAAGCATGACCTCATCACTATCTTAAATACTCCTTTCACAGGAACCACTCACGCCAGACACAAGTCGTCGTCCTTTATCACCAGCAGAGTCCTTAGCGCCTTCTGAGCCCAGGTTGGGTGTCAGCCAGCCACGACCACGTTACCCTTCATCCCATATCAGCATCGAAGTCGAAGAGTCGTGTGACGAGGACAACGACGATCCTTATTCTCCTGAGAAACCACAGACTCACAAGACATTACTCCTCTTAACTCGATCTCGAGCAGTCCAAACAGACCCTTGGTCTCAGCTGCTCTCACCCTTACCCTTGCCTTCATATATGTCCACAACGTCCCCTCATGACCCACGATCAGAATCTTCCTCGTTTTCAGACACCCACTCTTCTCATCTCTCCGTCCTACTTGATCGCTTCTCCGGACTGCACAATCGCATGTCACAGGCCGATGCTCTCACTCTGACCAATCGCTTGAAACGCCAACACCTCAAAGGTGCTGACATTGGACACCTCTCTCGCAGCACTGTCAACAATATCATCTCCGAAGTGACAAATTTACGCACGCAGTTCCGTTTCCTGTTTGAAGATGATAGTGTGGCAATACCGGCGACACGGAAGGACCTTAGAGTCCTTTTCAAGCTTTTCAGGGAGCTTTTCACAGACATGGGAGAAATTCGTGTTTTGTTGAATGACGTCATCATAGATCCTTCTTGTGCTTCAAGAGTGAGCGAACAGGCTTTGAATCCTAGCCTAGCCGAAGTACAGGACAAGGACTGGGATAGTGTTGGAAGTCCTGCAGCGAGTGGTTGGATGGCACCCATCTCGAAATTGTTCTCACCACCTGCGCGCGCGCAAAACTCGGGAGAACGATCTGGCCTTAACAGCTCCACCCTTCATCGACCTTCTTCAACGCGTCCTTCGCGAGTCATTCCCAAGCTGGGTCCGGCACTTTCTTCCTCTGTGACGACCGTCAACGTCGAGTTTTCCGGAACTGTAGTCGGTCGATCAACTACGAGTACCGTCGCTTCTCAGGCAAAGCAACGTGATGAAGCTCCTGGACCCTCTGTACCTGCTCACAACGCATCTGCTGTGATGAACATCTTTGCGGGGGCTCCTCAGCATACCTCGGATCCATGGGTACTTCTTCCCCCCAAAGGTCCGCGGAGGGTACAGTCGTTCGCAAAACCATCCAGTGAGTTCAATGGTGGAACGCTACGGCGATCCACGAATAGGAGCAGTAGCAACGCCTTGTCTCGTGACGTAGACGCGGTGTTTGATACTCAGGGAACGGATGGTGACGAAGCAGCTGACGACCTTACGCCCCTGTTGCAACGCACACTCCGCCGACGGGGACTCTCCGACTCTTCAATTCACTCCACCTTTACCAGCCAAGCCGATGCTCAGTCTCCTGTCCCTACGGTCCCTTTTGATATCACTGCTTGGCCAGGCCGACAGTCGGTCTTCCAGGCGTTCAGAGAGACGGTTCAGTCAATTCGTAACACTGCGTCATTGGGTATCAGCGGAGTTGAGACACCGGTTGCCAATGCTACTGCACCTCAACAACACCCCCAACCGGCGGTCGAAGCCCGTTCGTCTACTTCTCGCCCATTGCGTAACCTTCTGCCAAACTGGACATCGTGGGCTGCTCAAGCTGGAAATGTTTTGGATCCCATGACTGAGGCAACCTTTTCGGTAGGAAGTGTACGTGACGAGTCGTACATACCGACGCGGACACGTCGACCTGGCGAGCCTCATGCGACGGATTACTTCTGAGATCTGTTATAACTACATTCAAGTTTTGATAATGAATGGACTGAAAAGATACATACATAGCGGAACCTTATTCTATCAAATTTGTTGTCCTTTCTCTAAGTTTTCTATTGCTGTATACTGAACATACATAAATACGTTCCAGTCCCAGCTGGTAGATACTTAGAGGCTACATACTTGCACATGACTTGGCATGACCCTGGCAAAAGCAATTACGCATTTCCCACTTGTTCTTGACTGCCATGTGCCTGTGTGCCTAGACCTCATTTCTCTAATTTATTCCGGTTCTATGGACCCTCGTGGCACACGTTTCTTCGACGTTTCCTGCCAGTAGTAACGATCCTTCGTTTGCAAAGTCCGGCGCTCGTTTCATTCAAATCACTCGACAACATGTGGCCATTCAGCATCCAATAAAGGGAAGCCTCGAACTCAGTGGGGGTGAATCCACCGTGGCGGAACAGCCCTGGTGGAAAACTACGTCGCCTGACGGCTCGTTAGCATCTGCTAGTACATACATAAGTACTCAATTTTCAATACATAAGTACCTAGGAGAAGGTATCGGAGATAGGAGTCGATAGGAAGGACACAGAAGCGAAAGAATCGAAGTACAAAGAATTGATTGATAAACCCCTGTTCCGCACTGGACCCTTTGTTGCGAACGCTTTCTACCCAGCTTTGATCTCTTCTTTGTCGCCATGGTCGAAAACAGTTCCTCGATGCCGAGGTCGAGGACGTTCGCGGCCACCCTCCACCCTTTGGCGGCGCGGTTCAATTTCAAACCCCACCTTTCGGATGTAACACTCGGTGAGCATAGCATTGACACTTGCCTTTAATGTCTCTCATCCATCTAACGCGCTTTCACCAGCCAGTATTTTGACGGGCGATACTTGTGCTCCAATAAGGTATGCACTTTCTCATGTCTTCAGGCCGCTCCGAAAATTGATCTTCCTTATCCAGTTTGTCCGATTTTGAGAAATACCTCACCTTTGTGGTATGACTGTTTCCTCTCTCAATCGAGTGTAGCGTGGGACGCATCCTGACGGGTTGGGCGTAGGAGTACTCAGTCGAGAACCTTCAATTTTTGGTGTGGTTCCAGGTAGCAACCATGATCCCGATTGAATGACGATGTGCTCACATGCCATATGTTTCCTTTCGTGTTTTTCTCTCCAGGACTACCGAGAGCGGTATCTCAAGTCTTTCAATGAACCTACCAGCTCTTCGAGCAATGGATTCGTCTTTGAGGCGTCCAGTTATGCCACGACCGAGGAACATGCCACCGAAAGCATCGCGAATCTCGAGAAGACACGGATGGAGGAAAGGACGGAAAGTAGCGATGCAGATCCCCCCGCCAGCCCAAACGAAGTTATATCGTCCACATCTTTTTCGCCTATGTTCCCCCCGGTGTATGTTCAGCTTGCTTCGCCCTCTCTGGCCTTTACCACCTCGAAATCGCACGATCCCGATCCTCATGGTTTCCGTCGCGAGTGCTCACGCGTCGTCGCTACATTTTTGACCCCAGGATCACCAAAAGAGTTGCCCCTGGACGCCATCGTCCGAGATACAGTGATTCGAAATCTTTCGCGAAATTCCCATCCTGATAACGTGAGCCTGACATCCTCTCTGACCAGTGACTTGTCTCAATAGTACATTATTTCATTGCCATGCATCATAAAAGTTCCTACCTGTTTATGAAGAAGTGTATTCCTCGCTTGAGCGATGCAGCCTTCCGAGGTTTCTTTTGGCTGCCAGTGCGAATATCAATCTCCCAAAACAACTCTATTGGTGCTTTCGACCATACTATGTCTTGTAAATCTAGCTTTGTTAATCTAGTTCCTCCAGGTATGCGATGGGGACGCTCAATATGCTACTCGCAATCCTGATAGCGCTGCTTCTGATCATGCTGGTGCCCACCCCTCCAGAAGCTAACCGTGCTTGGAGAATAATTCCGATTCCAATCTTTGTTGTTGGTGGAGGTCAGTTCTACTCGGCTTGGCGAGGGTGCGTTGTAACCTTCCTCTCGCAACTTCAGATCACAGCCACTAACACCTAGCATGATACAGGTCATGCACCCAAATTTGGAGGCGCGGGTCGACCCAGGTGCGCGTATGGGAGATGCAAGAAACGGATCAAGAAGCGCAAGCTTTTGTTGAGGGTGTTCTCAATCAAAACAAAGCCTTCTCTCAGAGTGCAATTGCCCTGCAGGAGAAATTGCAACCTGGGAAAATTAATGTTGCTGCGATTGCACCATTTGCAATCGAGGCCCGACAAATAGGAGTAGGTCGGCCATCCGTTTCGAGCGATACTATACCCTCGTACGCAACAGTACCACCTGTAGCGGCGGTGCCAGCCCACAATTTTCATCGACCACCGATATTTGGGCCGGAAACTGTTGTGATTGACCCTCGTATCAAAGCTGCTCATCGTCAAGTTGTGATAGACGTTCACCGATTTGGCGTGTATCTTTTATTGGTGAATTTGAACAGATCTTTTTTTTTCTGTACCATTTCTGACTGTCGACTCGCAGGTATCTTCTGCTGTTGTGTTCTCTGTCCCTGGTCGTTTGCACTCACATTCATAAACTTCTTGGAACATTTTCCATACCTAACCGATATCACTCAACATTATATTATGGATTTGCTTAATCCCCGTGTTTTTGTGGACATCCTACGTTGTATTAGAAAGG